>BQNB010114423.1:0-21754 GCA_026074375.1 Tanacetum coccineum
GACTTCTATTTTGACCGGTTTTTTTAACCGGTTAAAACCGGTTTTTTTTTAAAAACTATTGACGGGTATAAAAAAAAATTTTAAAAAAATAAAAAAATAAAAATAAAAAAAACCGGGTAAAACCGGATTTTTAATAAAACCGGTTAAAACCGGTTTTAAAACCGGTATGGCAAAAAACCCGATAACCGGTCTAACCGGTTCGGTTATATTTAACCGAACCGGTTAAAAAAAAACCGGTCAAAATATACTTAAGAATCAAATCATACTTAATTTAGTAATAATTTTATTTATTAATTATTTAATTTAAGTATATTTTATTAAAAAACCCTAGTAAATAATTCTTTATATGGCAAAAATATGTGTAAATTCGTTTTTTTGAAGAAAAATTAAACCTAAAAACACATGTGTCAAAAATTAAAAGATAAAAAACTACGGGTAGGCGGGGTAATCTTACAATATTAAAGGGCTTGAAGCTAACAAGAAAACACAGCTAACCCAATTAAACGATCGACACTTCTTTTTCTCTCAAAAACCTAAATCAAATTCACCGGAGGAAGAACCAAAGTCAAATATCACAATCAATTAGATTCATTCAATTCAATAGTAGGTTTATACCTCAAATTATTTGAAAGAATAAGATATGATCGTTAACTTTGCTTTTTGATTATACACCACCACCTTCGATTAATCCACCATAAAAGATATTCGGCTGTTCATATTAAAGAGATCAGAGCTTCAATCACAATGCTCTTCTTTTTAGGGGTTAATCAAAGGTATGTTTTTGGTTCAAAAAATTAATTAATAGATTTAGGGTTTTAGTGTTTTTTTTGGGGTAATTCAGTTATGGGTTTATTTTATTGTTCTTTGATTGTGTGCAAGTGTGGATGTAATATCTTGATAGATTATTACATGTTTAATGAATTCTCATTTGATATTTTTAGTTTTTAAGATGACCCATGTGAAAAAGTTTTGATTTTGATGATTTGTTAGTTATTAGATTATTATTATAGAAGTTTGAAAGAGGTGATAGTAGTCATACTTATTATGGCAAATGTCTGGCGACATTATCACTTGGTAGTGCTTCTGTGGCATGCCATTGTTTTAAAAGAACCTGCTAATACTCGATACTTTTGTTATCCTAAGTTTAGGCATCTTTTGGATGAATTCTTGCTGTGCATCTAAGAATGTCATGATTTCCATTGGTTCAAACTCAAATTATTTATTTTCTTGAAGCTACATGAAGAATCATTTTTATTTTGTTGCAATTTGTGTAGCGTATAATAAAAGTTTAATGATAAGCCATCAACTTTCAAGACGAAAGAACGAAGTTGAGTAGTGGCTGCTCTTGTGTTGTGGAAGGAGGGTCAGTTTGAAGATTGGCTATTTAAAGACAATGTTGAGATCATCACTTAAAAGTAAGATCTACATTTTCTTTTAGAACTTTTAATGATGGTCCTATTTAAACATCATGCTGTAAATTTGCTTATGTAATGGGTCAAAATGGGGATTTTTTTTGCAGCAGTTGATATGGGTTGTTAGTCCTTATTTATCAAATAGTTATGTAAATTAGAAATTACAATGGTGAAAACCATTTTTGTGCTAATTACATTTTCTCCCTTTAGTTTAGTCCTGATATAAACAAAGGATGTTTTGGATTCTGATGTCATTATGGTGATATAGCTTTTTACAATATTCTTTGCTAAAAGGAGTAATAGTGAAAATGGAAATTAACCTTTGGTAAATTGCTTTCTATTCTTGATATCTAACTACCATTAGAGTAACACAGAACTTTCATTGTAACCAAAGTTTGGTCAACTGCTTATTTGGAATGTTCTAATATGCGAGCTCTTTTGGTTAAAATCTAAGTTAATATAATGTGAGTGACCAGCGTCTGAAAAAACTGATTATAATGAATCCTGGTCTGGTAGCACAAATCAATTGATAAACTAAAAATTATAGATTCCAAAATATATTTTGTTATATATTTTGATCTATTTGAGAAAAATAATGGTGCATGATTGTGGTCTCTTTAGGGGCTTTTGGATTTCTAAGATTTTCGAGAGACATAATGATTGTTGGAGGCATGAGATTGTACTCTCACAAAAGCTTGCTCACCAATATATAATGGCGGAAAAATTTAAAACACTAAAAGAAACAGGATGTTACTCAACTCCGTTTATTTATAACATTACAGAAAAATTTTAGTGTTTTAAATTTGGGAGACAAAAGGTAGCATCACAGAAAAGTTGGGAGACAGAAGGTAGCATCACACTTTGTAATACTCCATAAAACTTGAAGGTAGCATCACAGAAAAGTAGCATCACAGAAAAGTTGGGAGACAGAAGGTAGACTTAATAGTTTGACTCATCAAATGATCACATAATTTGCTGTAGATGTCACATTACACATGGTGAACAAACATCAAGTTCTTGCTACGAATGAGAGTGTACTCAGACTATTTAGTTTTTTTTTGTTATTGGTATAAGATATGGGGGTTTGAAACTGGTGTAAGGTCTCAGCAACCTACACTCAAATTGCTTATCTACTTGAAAATAACGGTTCGAAACACCCTTGAATTAGAGTGTTGAATTTGAAATCTTTGATGCTTGAGTTATTTGAATATCATGACTTTCTGAAAAGTCATAATGCAGTTAGCTCAGTATTATACGTTTTTGAATTCTTATATCTTATGCAAGTACTTCATTTGATTAACACTACACGCGGAATATAAAATATTGCATGCAGGATAATAACCATATATATTTTTCCCATTTTATTGCAGGACATGTGCAGGAACCTTAGTGCTTTAGCAATACTTGGTTTGTATAACTTTCTGAGATTAAATGGGATTATTAAGGGTAAGATGAGAAATAACGGCATATTACAGCGCATGTCGGCGAGATGTCAGTTACAAAGAAGACGACTTCGGATCCGGCAGGGATTTGGGAACTGGACGACTCTCAGCTTTTAGTAAGGTTGGTACTACTGCTCATGTGTAGTATGAAAAAATGCATCATTTTTTCCGCTGCAATACAATTAGAAAAACATGTTTGAAAGTGAATGTATTTACAACGGCAAACTTTGCAGCACAAGAAGATAAATACATGCTGCAAAGGAGCAACAAAAGCCTGTTGAAGAGCGAGCGAGGGCAGTGAAGGAATGACTGCCATGTATTGTAAGTAGTCGTTGGATGTATCCGCTTTTTTTAATTGTTTACCTATCTAAGCCTCTAATCCAAACAACCTGTAACAATAGAACATTTTTAACTTATTTAGAAATTGTTTATGACAGAATGTGGATGATGTCTGACTCTAAACTTATTACGAGACCGACTCCTATAGAATCCGAGGGCCTAAAGTTGGTATCCGAAGATTGTGATCTAAGAAAGGTATGTGCATGTTTATTTTCAATAAGTCTTGAAACTATATAGTCTCTTATTGGTAAGTTTTTTTTATCTTATTGGTTTCTTGCTTATTTGGTGTTGAAGAAGTTTCTATGAGTGTGGAGAATGACAGATGGAGATGAACATGAAGATGAGAATGACGCTGAAAGATGATGAGTTCAATCAGGTATACAAAAATGACTTCTTTTTTGTGGGAATTTTTTTAGTGTGATTATGTATATGGGTTTTGTTTGTGCACATACAATCTCTTTTATAACTAATGGTAGTTGTTTGCATTAGGGTGTGGAGATGGGGAAATAGCTAGCAAGATATCAGAAGAAACTTTATCCATCCCGTTTTCGGGTAAAGTTCGAATCTTTTTGTTGTGTGCACATGCTAAAAAAGAGTTTCCAAAAAATATTGGATCTTCAACTGTTGTCCAATATATTACTACGGAGTATACGATAACTTAAAATGAAATGTGGTCAAATGAGTTGCATAAAAATAATATATTGCTTGCTTGATGAAAACTTTAATTCGTTTGGTGTCCGATTACGCTAAACGATATTTTTTTTAACTTACGCGATTTAACTTAACTATTAAAATTTAAAAGCAAATGCGTACAATACTAAAAATAACTTGTGAATTTATTGACGTCGTCAATGACCCTAAAACACGGGGTGTTATACACAAAGTCAGAAGTTTCAGAATGGGATGCAAAGACTTTGGAGCAAAAATATATTCGAAAAGGTAGTAACCCTGACCTCTATGAACTTTATTAGAATCTTTATGATTCTCACTGATGTTTTTATCAGAACATGTTAATATAGGCTACTGAAGATTACAACGTATTCGGAGTGGGAAAAATGCCTTTTTTAAGGTAAAAATGTTGTGCATATTTGTTTCAGAAAGTATGAAATCGTTCAAAATAACTTTTACCTAAGGTAGGCCAGGGCATAGCCATGAATCAGTAGAATTTTCAAATTGTATTTAACATGAGAACTGATATAGATCTATTTAAACTTGCAACAGTCAAGTTGTTGAGTCAGCACGAACTTAAGAGGAAGCTAAAGAGAGAGCTGCAAGAATTGTTGAGTCGACGCGAACTTCTGCAACAGGTAATAGTGGTAATGGCTGGAAATTTTTTACCCATATAATTTATACCTAATAGAGGAATGTGTTTCCAGTAAGCTCATTTTCAGTTGCTTGTGAGCGTATCCCTAATGACCTTAGATAAGTCATGACCTTAGCTCATAAGACATTAGAAATGAGCGTTTTGGTTTTCTAAATCTTCGGTTGGCCCATAAGCCCTAAAAATAAGCTAATCCAAACACCCACTTAGTGGACATAAGTAATAACGATAAGTATAAAATTGAAGGCAATGTATGTGCTATGTTTGTGTCCGTTCTATAGTAATTGTTTTGATAAGGGTATTTGGATTCCCCTTTAGGAATGTTAATGTGACGTACTGAGATCAAGAGTTAAACTTACAATTTAGGCTGTTTGGTAAAAAATTGAGTTATGAATCTAATTTTCCAATTATATAGGGTAAACTAATAATATCCGGAGAAGATGGTTAGGAGTTGCAATGAGACAACTGATTGTTGTAATGGTTGTTGGTATTATAGCTAAGTGTAACTTTAAGAATCTTATGTTCTTAAAATTTGTCATATTATTCAAGTTGTCTTGGTGTCCTTGCTAACTTCAGAAAGTGGTTGCTTTTGTCATAGTTGAAAATGATTTCTTTGTTAAGTAGAGCATATCCACAACTTCGCGGATTGGTTAAGCTTCAAACAATATTTTTTATATGTATATATATATAAGTTGTAAGTGTGAGGAACTTGGACTGATTTGATGACACAAAAATTAATCTCCCTAAAAGGTAGTCATATTCGGATTTAATGTGACATCTACTAATGAAGAAAATGCCGCTATAATTATTAATAAGGCATAAGATTATCATTTCTACCTGCTGCATTAAGAAGGATTCCCATAGGATTGGAATTTTATGTAGAATATATCTATCTGTTAATTTCTTGCATTTAAGGCAATGAATGATGATATATGGATTCTTTAAATCAGAACACAATCATTAGCACTTTCTTTTCTGAGGCGACCGGAAGCTGCTGAATGAGATTTTAAAATCTGGGCCATCACCTTTATTGGTTGCTTTGGGGATTTAGTTGGTGTTTGGCATAAAGTTCTGAGATTCGTAAATTACCAAACAGGCAAACCCCTGATTTTTAGGTTGCTGTGTTTCGTTATGAAAGAAACTAATGCGAACACATTCTTTTATATTGTGTTTGTTTACTACTAATTACCTGATTGTGCTAAAAAAATAATAATGACTTTAATAGGCAATCATAAAAAAAATGTTTTGCTCACGAGATTGGGAACCACGTATAATGTTCTGCAAATTAGAAGCTTATATAACCCATACAAGAAACATTGAGCATGTGTTTGCCTTTGTCTTTCAACTTGATATTTTTCAAAGTATATTGTTTTGATGCAGATCATTAGTGGGCGGGCTGGGCACCGGGCTTGGTTAAAGCATGTCAATTGTCCATTACATAAGAGCATAACTGTGGTAAGTGTTACTATCATTATATCCTCGCCATAGGGGTTCATTACTTATCTGAGTATTGTAATATGTTATATCTATGAGAAAAGTGCACTCTTCTCATCATGTGTGTAATGTGTGTAATATCCGAGCACTTTTCTCATAGGCTCCTCAATTATCCAATCTCTCATAAAGAGATGATGAAAGGATTAACACTAATGGTTTTCCATGTGGAGGAGCTTATAATTATGAAACTCTTTCTAATGGTACAACTTTTTTTTGTTTACTTTGGCAATTTGCATCTTTCAAAGAATTATCGATCATACTCTTTGGTATTACTTTATTTACTATTCTCTTATAAAACTGTATACATAATTAAAGTTAAAGATTTGTATTCATAAACGTATAAATTTGTTAGAATGTCATTACTGAAATCTCCAGAACCAATTATCTGAATGGAAATTACTTTTGTTTGTAGGCTCTCATTGGTTTTAAAACTAAAGGTTTCGATTTCCATAAAACATGAAGGATACGATATAACTTTACCTTTATGCACAAAGGGAACCACGTTGACATTTATGTGCGATATGGATTATGGGTTGTTAGTATGTATAATATGCTTTCACCTTGACCAAACATTGATCGTGAATTCGTGACTCTTAGAGGTGAGACCAGTGTGATGAGCGGTTCAGGTAAGTGGCAATTGGGCGGTTCAGGTAAGCATGCATTCACACATGTAATGAACATACAACTTATCATTTATATAAATGAAAACATTATTATTTTGGAGTTATTTCAGAAAAATAAATGTTATCATTACTCACTATTGTTACAACTAGAAGTTTCGCAGGTGGAATTTTGGTTTCTAGAGATTCAAATAGTAAAAGAAGAGTTGGCGAATCAGGTACCCATGGTTTGCCAAAAGAATTTTGTACACTTGAGTTTGAAACTAAGAATTTGCGGAGCTTCAAAGACTACAAGAAAGGTCTTTTAGGTGGGTTTTGGGCCTTTTACGTGGGATATGAAACTGACCTAAAAACTGTCACTGAGATTTTAGACCAGGGTTTAAAGATATCATAATGTAAATAGGTTGTAATTAAGTTTTATAATGGAATAAGAAAAACTGTTTGAGTATCATGTTAATTATTATATTTGTTCCCTTTGCAACAAATTTATGCAACAATTTAGCTATGTTGTGAAGTGTAGGGAATATAAATTTGCGTCCTTAAGGTACCTAATTGGCTTAATTCATGATAACAACTTCATGTTAGGAATAAAAAGAACTTACATGTGAAAAGACAAAAATCTATATACATAAAAACGTATATACATAGGAGTTACTATTGTTAATCCAACAAGTAAAACTATATAAGACACGCTAATTTGTTTGTATTTTAATCGATAATAATGCATAACTAAAATAATCTACAAAAAACCCCGTGCGTGCACGGGGCTTATAACTAGTAATATATAAAAATGAATATATTCTCTTCATATGATTTCGATAATACTATATAACATAATTTATAAAACAGAAAAAAATAAAAATTATACATATATTTAAAAAAAAACATAATGTCTAAGTCTCTAATCTGTATTATATGTAGTATAGATATAGATTATGTAAAGATAATCATGTTTAAAACACTAAACCAAACACCTTTCAAGAAACATATAGGGGTGTTCCCTGATATGTAGGGCTGTAAACGAACCGGACGAACGCGAACGAAGGTATGTTCATGTTCGTTTATTTAATTTTAGCCGAACAAATAAACAACGCAACGCATATCGACTGACCAAAATTTGTTGTTCATAAAAGCGTTCGTTTATTAAATTTTAAACTTGTTCACGGTTACGTATTATTGTGGCGTTCATAAAATAAGTTTAAACGAACGAAATCGGAGCGGACAAAAATGAGCATGAACGAACATAAATGAACGTAAATGATCATATATAAACGAAAACGAACATATACGAACGTGTAACTAAAGTTGTTATTCTAAACGATCCATATGATCATCTTATATATATAATCATTATCCCAAAATATGATCTTAATATATGGTCATACTACTATATTAGCATCATGGCACGCATAGTCGATTCTTGCATAAGGAAATCTAAACAACATCATTATCATAGTTAATATTCACGATGACTCATATAGAACGTTTTTCTAAACGTCGTCAAAGAAAGGTTTTTGATTTTGATCTGCCATTGAATGTGATACTAGAGAAGTAGAGAGGGTCACACAAAATTTATCTAAATCTACCATTAAATGTCAAGTGTAAATAAAATATCTAGCATAAAAAAAGTTATTTACTTGTACTGTGACTATTATTGGCGTCAAAATTCCCGCTCATTAGAAGACCAGTTTCATCTTGTCACTTTCAACTTATCAATTTCAACTTTTTTTTGTCAATTTCAATTTCAACTTTAATGTTTTATAAAAGAGAAATTAATAAGGAGTTAGTACTATATTACTTTAGGGACCTTAAATACTTGATATATTTATTTATTATTTTCTTTAATATTTGGGATGTTAATCGAACGCAAACGAACGTAATCAGACGTACATAATCGGACGCTCACGAACGTAAATAAACGAACGAAGTGTTTGTTCACGTTTGTTTATTTAACTAAACGGACCAAAATTCTTGTTCGTGTTCGTTCATTTAGTAAATAAACGAACATAAACGAATTTCTCGGCGAACGGTTCGCTGAACGTTCAGTTCGTTTACAGCCCTGCGATATGTAATGAGAGTATGGAACTTTATACCTGATGTGTTATCAAAGAAGATCTTAATCAATTGGGCAAGCTGATGCTAACGCATATCTTTATTCTATCATGAAACCGAGAAAATGGTAGCCAATGTTCTTGGTGTGCAAGTTTTTAGGCGGACACAATGCTCTTGTGCAGAGTTACTGTGTGTTTGCAAACAGAGGTGGCTTGATCCACCCCCACACATCCATTTAAGACTTGGATCAAACACTAGCGAACCAATGTGGCTGATTGAGAATGCGAAAGAAGCTCGAACCTCAACCTAATGATATTGACGGTGGGAGGGAGAAATCATTAGTTGCCTCTAAAAGTTCATGTTGTCAACAGAACCCAACCCATTTTGACTAACATTGTTGAAATTGTCACCACATTTTATCATTCTGATTCTTGTATCCATTATATATAATCCAATCTACTCGTCATACATCTCAAACTTAAAAAGCGTCAAAAGGAAACGTTTGCACCACAAGTTGGAAAGAGAGACATGCAAATCCAAAGAACCATACATATGCAACAGATGAATACTGTGTTTAGATGCATCTTATGCACAATGGGGAGCGCGTTGGATATGTAAAGATTATTTTCATTCAAAGCATAGCACATTATAATAGATTCCCGAAAACAAAAGTTAAAATCATAAAAACTCAATAAAAGAAAAAGATTTGACAACGTGAACTTTTAACATCATACAAAGCATAAAGAAAAGTAACATGGGTCGGTGTGGATTCAAAGATACGTGTCAACTAACGACCTCCTCATCTCATTAGCAATATCATTAGGTTGAGCTTCTCTCAACTTGAAAACATTCTCAATCACCGAAAGTTCAGTTGCAGTAGTATCTGAACCACAAAATGCAGTCCAATCATTAACGACCAAACCACCAGCTATCACTTCACTACCACGGTTAACTGTTCCTGCAACTAAAGGAACCTGGAGAAGGGTTGACAACTCGTCCAAATCTTCAATGGATGTGTGTGGGTGAACTAAACCACCTCTATTTGAAAACGCGCAATAACTGCCCACAAGCACATTGCCTGCAATTGTCTGTCTAAATATTTCCACACCGAGAACATCTGATATCATGTCCTCTGTTTCCTGATAATACAGCCGTATGCATTAGCAATGTACTTTCTAAGAGATTGGTACTTTCTCATAATATGACAATAAGTTTAACATGTAATCACGCTTAGTTACCTTGTCAAGATCGGTATGTGTAAGAGCGACATGATCATTGCATGCCATGCAATTACCAAGAGCAGATAATCTTTCATTAATCCGCTGAACAACAACTGCATCAGGCAGGCTGTTCCTCAAGTGTTCGAGCTCTGTAAACATAATAAAACATATGAAAGTGGGATTAATAATTGATGACATTGTCATGTAAGCCACAAAAATCAAATTTAATTATCTGGTTACATGTCAACTTAAGCCAAAGACGAATATATTAGACTAAGTAATATCAATTTGTTGAAGTTCAAATAAATTTAGTCGCACTTGCCGAAGTTGAGAGATACAGTTCACCATTCAAACGCTAATTTGCAAATTACAAAATTCAGCACTCATGTCCATTTAATTTTAAGTATAATCAAGTAAAACAATAGTAATATACCTAAAAGCGTAGTGGAATTATCTTACTTTTTGCTTTGAAATGTTACATGTAATCGATTTAGAAAACGATTAACTCAAAAGGGTTCAAATGTATCTACAATGTCGATTTTGAGAAAGTTCTAAACAGTGCATATCCTACAATGATTATTAACAAATTAAAGAAAAAAATTAACTGACTGCTGCTAGTAATAGCTCTTGGAAGCTTTGATATCATAGATTTTATTTGTTATAAGAACAGGTACTAAATTCATAATAGAACACAATTGTTAATTTTAACGCCTCAATTTGGTTTCCAGGTCTTTCAAAAAGAAATCCATAAGCACCTTGGTCTGTAGTAGTATGAGGCAAGAGAAGGCCTTTCTTATTTCCTGAAAAAAAAAGTTGTAATCACTAATCATTGCGTAAAGCCACTGGGCAGATTTTAATATGAATCGCAAAAACTTTTAAAGTATTTACCGATGCAAAGCCTTCCAATTACCCGTGTACCACCAATGGAGGTTTTAACAACAGGAATAGTTTCAGCCAACTCAGACTCAAAGACACTGTAAAAACAAATAACCAACATTAGGTAAAATGTTCATACATATGATATTAGAACACCAATCACAAGAGCAAACCTGTAGAAGCTTTCAGAACCCTCGTTTGCTACCAAACAGTAAGAATTTGTCAGCTTTGTAAATACCCCGATTTCAGATGAGTTTTCAAAACGAAGCCCTGTAAAAATAGATGCAGCGTAAGATGTATAACTTTAGAAACAAAAAATATTGTCCAGACACCTCAGTAATTAAGTCTACTTCCATGAAGTCTGTCGCTGGGCTACTGATATAATTACAGCTAATTTAAAAGATATATTATAAGTTTCTAAAGGAGAAGTGCTCATGTAAGCAAAAAAGATACCAAAATATTCTTTTTTATAAGGTCTTAAAAAGGTGCTCTAACTTTCTTCAAATCGTCTTGGCGTATAAGTTTGTTACCTTTGAAATCACCGGTATCAAAGGTAAAAGGTGTATTTCGCTAATCAAAAAGTGAGTTTTTAAACCCTTATTACTATGCACGAATATGTTAAATACACAATGTACGAATAGCAAAAGCAATAACTAATTTGCATAAGTATCATTCACATAAATGCAAAAGTGGGAGAAAGTTTACTTGTCGCCATGTTGAATGAGAAATTGGATGAGCTGAAAACGGTTTCAGAAGCAAGGAACCTGTCACACAACTTAAACATAAACATAAGTATTAGATAATCATTTAACAAGCCAAACATAAAAATAAAAAAATCAATGTGAACAATATGCTCATCTAGTGGGCTAAAGCTTATGTTTAATAAGTGGCTTATGGCTTATTATGAAAAATGAGGCTTGTAAACTTCAATAAGCCCATAAGCAACAAAAAAGGAGCTTATGAAAACTCCCTTATATAAAGCCCAAGCTTATAGGGTGTTTGTTCAAGCTAATTTGTAGTCTTATAAATTTATCTTTCCAAGAGGTTTAAATTGGCGGGGAAACCTTGACCCCGTGCACCCTTTTGGGTGCCGACTGACCCTTCCCCAAGGACCAAGCCCCAATCAATGCGCACATGTTCCAATGACTTTTTAGGGATTGAACTCAGGACCTATTTCTCCAAAAGCCCTCCAATGGTTTATCTAATTTATCTAATTTCGGTTTATGTTTCAAGGGTTTAAGCCTCGCTAGGTGTGTACATTGGGGTGGTCAGGGAAGGGTGGGAAACGGTTCCGTGATTATCCTGTTGAGACCGCATATGTTGAGACCGCATACATCTGAAACGCTAGCCCTCCCCGGGTAACCTGAAGAGGGAAAACCACATCCGTTCCGTTTTGGTTTATGTTTTATAAACTTATGGGCTTATATTAGCTTATTATTATATATCAGCTTATATAAGCCCATATGTTACAAAATAAGCAAAAAAGAATTAGGCGTAATGAAACCTAAGCCGAAATGACACAAGTCCAAAAATAAGCTTAAACAAACACCCCTTAACTCCTTAAGCCAATCCACATAATAAAATAAGCTCAGTTAAGTTATATAAAACCCTTTATAACTTAGGGAAAATGAAACAATTTCTTTACAGCATACAGATATGTTAGGGGGGTGTTTGGATGTGTGTTCTTTTCTAAATAATGATTCCAACTTGAAGAATCACATAATCAAATTATTAAAGTACCAATAATAAGTCATATTTCCATTCATAAAAAATATAGAAATACAAAATTTAATATTATCAATAGAAAAATGACAGCAGAAAACATATCATCAATAATAGAATAGCGAAAATTAAATGAAAATAGATAAGAGACCTTTGATTACGATGAAGATTGAAAGCAATTCGATATATTATTGAGTTTGTGTGAATGGAAATAGGGTTTAAATATAAATAAATTAAGAGGAAGTGTTTTACAGTAATTCTTTTATTTATGATATTTATTTATTATTTATTATTTTGGGAACTTGATGACCAAGTCAATGAACTTGATCCGCAAACAATTTCATTTTATTTTTCGATTAATAGAAATTTAATTATGTGCCAAAAGGACAAACTTTTCTATGCTAGTAGTCGAGTATTTGTGCGTAGCGATAAAGGTGCATAATTTTCGACAAAATTAGATTAGGTCAATCTGTGTATGGTATTTTTACTAGCACCGTGTAATTTTAAATAGTTTTAGTCGCGAACTTACGATTCAGTGTTTCATAAAATATTTATGCATATAACGGAAAAATGATCGAAAAATAATGAGTTAAAATAACAACAAACAATTACTTGAAACTCAAAATACAATAACAACGAACATCTTTAAATGCAAAACACCAAATTTACACCTAACAACCAGTGGCGGAGTCGGAAAATCAACTCAAAAGGGCCAACGTGCGAAAATAATGACTCGATAAGGGTTAAAAAGATTATAGTAAAATTTAAAATGGGTCGGGTCGGGTCAGTTTAATTTATACACAAAATAATGGGAGGTGATATGCACACTCTACTTTTTGATTGACACACTCTAAAATAATGCAATTTTAGATAATGCAATTTTGTTAAGTTACATGCGATCTGATATCACTTATATTAGATATAAACACGTGACAAAAGTTTCTTATAAAACACTTCCTTCTCAATAAATAAACCAGTGCATCTCCATGTTTCATTTTAATCTGATCCAACGGTGTAGATATTTTCCCATTTTATTTTTAATATTTAGGTAGGGGTATTTTCGTAATTTCATCTCTATCTTATACACTCCCAAATCAAACACACAGACTATTCATTTCTCTTCAACCGTTACACACACACTTACACACAGTAACCACCCACCCTTAAATCACTCCCAAATCTAACCCTAATCGTTATTCATCAAAATTAATGGTTGAAAATGGACATACGAGACGAAATGAGTCTATCTAAAGATGATCAGTTGCCCAAAGCGTCTTTGTTGCGTGTTTTCGATCAAAATAAGCATCGGAATAAGCTTCCAGGTATATATTTCTTTTATTCTTCGTTTATTTTGCTTATTTGGTGCTTATTTAGGAGTTTTTAGGTTTTGTTTCTTATTTTTCTTTATTATCAATTTGTTGATTATTTGTTAATGATTTCGTTGAATAATTTGTGTTTAAGTGAATAGATGTTGCTTATTCAGTAGCTTTTGCTTATTTGTTGCTTATTTTGGACACAAGCCATAGATGTAGCTTATTTTGTAGCTTTTGCTTATTTTATGCTTATTCAGTTATTTAGATTTATTATCAGTTATTTAGGTTTATTATCAGTGTTTTGGTTGCTGTTTATTCACTGTTTGTTGCTTATTTTGTGCTTATTCAGTTATTTTAGGTTTTTATATTTTTATGTGTTTAAGTTTTATAAAGTCAGTAGTGTTTTTGCCTAGGTATGAATCACATGTGATTTCAGTGTTGGTATGAATCACATGTGATTTCAATACCAAAATCCTATGTGAGTTGTTTAGTTATTTTCTTATTTGTTGTTTTTTGATAATAAGTAGTGCTTTGCTTATTTTTTTGTTTACCGATGGTTTTTTATATATTTTTTGATGTTAGGTGTTAAGGGTATTGGTCGTGTTTATCCTATGAAATCGAAATCGAAGGTTACAGGTAAAAGTGATTCTCCAAAAGAGTATGTGGATTCCGATGAGTGAAAGGTTGTTAAATAAACTTGGTGATGATATAATGTTTAACCCACAACCGGATTGTCAATATAATCCTATCACTGGTGAAGTTATAAAGGAGAGTGATAAGGTGTCGGCTGTGAAGGAAAAACCTATTGATGTTACTGAGAAGTCGAATGTCGTTAAGGAGAGTGATAAGGCGCCGGTTGTTGCGGCTGTTGTGAAATTCAGTTATTGATGAAAAGGATAATCCAAAGGTTACGAGTAAGGTTTCTAAAGGCAAGTCGTTAGATGTTTTTAAGTATAAGCGTAAGACTGAGCTTCCTAAGGATAATCAAAAGGATAATCCAAAGGATAAGGAAAGTGATAAGGCGCCGGTTGTTGCGGCTGTTGTGAGTGAAAAGTCGGCTATTGATGAGAAGGATAATTGAAAGGTTACGAGTAAGGTTTCTAAGGTTTCAGATGAGAGTGATAAGACGACGGTTGCTGCACCTATTTTGAAGGAAAAAACGGCTGATGTTATTGAGAAGTCGATTGTCGTTAAGGAGAGTGATAAGGCGCCGATTGTAAAAGAAAGTGATAAGGTGCCGGTTGTAAAGGAGAGTGATAAGGCGATGGTTTTTGGGCATGTTTTGAAGGAAAAACCGGTTGATGTTATTGAGAAGTCGACTGTTGTTAATGAGAAGGAAAAATCGGCTGTTGATGTTATGAGTAAGGTTCCTAAGGATAAGGAAAAACCGACTGTTGATGTTATGAGTAAGGTTGGTAAGAGTAAGGCTATTGTTCATAATGACAAGGCATTGGATGTTGTTTCAAAAGACAAGCCAAAGGGTAATCCTCCGCCTGTTGTTGGTAAGGGTAATGCTACGTCTGTTATTGGTAAGGCAAAGAATAAGCCGTCTGTTCTTAAGGGAAAGGTTCCGACTGAGCTTCCTAAGAAGAAGCATAAGGCTGATATTCCTAAGGATAAGCCTAAGCCTAAGGACAAGCATAAAGTAGATTTAGAAGTTCCTGTTTATGGTCTAAGTCGGAAGTTAAGGCGAAGGCTTCTGTTTTTGAAGTTGTTAAGCGTAAAAGGATGTTATCCAAGGAAGATCGTAGTAAAAAGAAACTTGAATTGAGGATGATAAAAGGTAAGATGGTTAGTGATGAGGTTGATTCTAATGAGGTTAGTGATCGAAAGCTAAAAAATGAAGATTCAGGCTAAGGTGAAGAGAAAAAGGAAGGGTGGTTCGGGTTCATATTCTGATTCGGATTCTGTTGATGAAGAGAAACTGAGGCGAGTGCTTAAAAATTAAAAAAGATTAAGACATAATATTTCAATGAAGAAAGTGGCCTGAAGTCTAACAAGAAAGGTAAGAAAAAAGAAAAGCAGCACATGAAGAGTATCTTCGTGAGTTTCTAACTCTTCGTGCAAGGTCATCTCCTAGTTCCCTTTTTTCTGCGATTCTTGAAGCAAGAATTGATATGTGGAGTTTTTTGTCATAAATATGTTTTAGTTCATTTCACAATGTTTCCATTGATAAATACCATCAAGGTTGGGAAGGTATGCTTTGTCAAAGTTTAGTTCAACAACTTACAGGTTGACTTTTTTAAACTGGTGATTATGTCAAGGTCACTCCATCAAAAATCCATGATATTTTAGGTATCTCAGTTGGTGGTATTTCATTATTTTCATTAGATGTCAGACCAATTAAGCATGAGTTTGTGAGGTCGTGGGTTGATCAATTTTACCCTAAATTATTGAAGGAAATCCGAGTAGGTGATATCGCTTCCAAGGTCATTTCTGCTCAGCAAGTTGACTTTCTATTCAAAGTTAACTTTCTTACCTTGTTTGCTGGTTTGAGGGGACAGATTTTTCTATACATGTTTAGACGTTTACGTGAGGAATCTGTTATTTCTAAAATCGATTGGTGTGGCTACATTCATAGTTGCCTTGAAGATAGTGAAGTCCCGGAAAAACCAACTGTGCAGTACCTTGGTCCATTTACATTCCTCACTGTAAGTTTCTAAATTCATCCAAGTTTAAATCACATTCCTCACATGTTGTTCAGACTGAATCACATGTGATTTTCTTTTGAATCACATGTGATTTCTTTAAAAGTCTCATGTGATTTTGTTTAATCTTATGTGATTCTATTTTTGTTTTTCCAGCTTTTGTATCTAGATTCTACAAAGTTCGATAGGTTTCCTATTGTTCGTACTCGTCCAACTATTAAAGACTGGACTTCAACTTTAATGAGAAAAAGACAGGATCTAGAAACAAAAGAACATGTTATTGGGTGTTTAGATCTTCATAATGAATGGACCGAATCTGAGCTTCAAGAGACTGAAGGTTTTACTAGGGTTTCTTCATTGGAAACTTCTGAGAGATAGGTTCATTTTAATTTGTTTTTCATGTTGATTTATATTTGTTTCATTTGATTTCTCTTTGAATCACATGTGATTCTGTCTGAATCACATGTGATTTGTTGAGTACTCATATGATTCTATTTTTGATTAACAACAGGCTTTGTTTAAAAAAGCTGAAGAAAAGCTTGCTTCAATTTGTTCTGAAAGAGTTGTTCTACAAGATTTAATGAGGAAAGCTAGTTTAGATTATCCTGGTGATCAAAAGTTTGTCGAGCTTCAAGAAAAGTATGTCCAAGTGTTCAGAGATCCTATTTCATTTGATGTTGATGTGAATTCCATAGATGGTGGAAATGACAGTGATGGGGATGATGACGGTAATGGAAATAATGATGAGGAGTTGAATGTTGATAATGATGACGGTAATGGAAATAATGATGAGGAGTTAAATGATGAAGATACTTTAGGTAGAAATCCGAGTTTTGGTTTTAGCAAAATCGGGTTAGATGATTTTGAAAAGCAGCCATCTCAAGAAGGAACCGATGTTGGAAAAAATCGGTCGATCCTACTCAAGAAGGAACCGTTGTTGAATCAAATCCAGCTGAAGAAGAGTGATAAGGCATCGGTTGTTGCGCCTGTTTTGAAGGAAAACCCGGCTGATGTTATTGAGAAGTCGACTATTGTTAATAAGAAGGAAAAACCGGTTGTTGATGTTACGAGTAAGGTTGCTAAGGATAAGGAAAACCCGTCTATTGATGTTACGAGTAAGGTTGGTGTTCATAAGGACAAGGCGTTGGATGTTGTTTCAAAAGACAAGCCAAAGGGTAATCCTCCGTCTATTGTTGGTAAGGGTAATGCTCCGTCTCTTGTTGGTAAGTCAAAGTATAAGCCGTTTGTTGTTAAGGGAAAGGTTCCTACTGAGCTTCCTAAGAAGAAGGATAAGGCTGATATTCCTAAGGATAAGCCTAAGCCTAAGGACAAGCATAAGGTAGATTCAGAAGTTCCTGTTTTAAGGTCTAAGCCAGAAGTTAAGGCGAAAGCTTCTGTTTCTGAAGATGTTAAGCGTAAAAGGATGTTATCCAAGGAAGATCATAGTAAAAAGAAACTTGAATTGAAGATGATAAAAGGTAATGGCCCTTGAGGTTGATTCTGATGAAGTTAGTGATCGAAAGCAAAAAAATGAAGATTAAGGCTGAGGTGAAGAGAAAAAGGAAGGGTGGTTCAGATTCTGATTCTGATTATGTTGATGAAGAGACATTGAGGCGCGTGCTTAAAAAATTAAAAAAGATTAAGACAGAATATTTCGATGAAGAAAGTGGTCTGAAGTCTAATAAGAAAGGTGAGAAAAAAGAAAAGAAGCTCACGCCTGAAGAAGCAGTACATGAAGAGTGTCTTCGTGAGTTTCCAACTCTTCGTGCAAGGTCATCTCCTAGTTCCCTTTTTTCTGCGATTCGTGAAGCAAGAATTGATATGTGGAGTTTTTTGTCAGAAATAGGTTTTAGTTCGTTTCATAATGTTTCCATTGATAAAATACCGTCGAGATTGGGAAGGTATGCTTTGTCAAAGTTTAGTTCAACAACTTACAAGTTGACTTTTGAAACTGGTAATTATGTCGAGGTCACTTTATCAAAAATCCATGATATTTTAGGTATCCTAGTTGGTGGTATTTCATTATTTTCGTTAGATGTTAGACCAATTGAGCATGAGTTTGTGAGGTCGTGGGTTGATCAATTTTACCCTAAATCATTAAAGGAAATCCGAGTAGGTGATATCGCTTCCAAGGTAATTTCTACTCAGCAAGTTGACTTTCTATTCAAAGTCAACTTTATTACCTTGTTTACCAATACAATGGGTAGAGTTGCTGGTTTAAAGGGACAGATTTGTCTGGACGTGGTTAGACGTTTGCGTGAGGAATCTGTTATTTCTAAAATCGATTGGTGTGGCTACATTCATAGTTGCCTTGAAGACAGTGAACTCCCAGAAAAACCAACTCTGCATTACCTTGGTCCATTCACATTCCTCATTGTAAGTTTCTAAATTCATCCAAATTTAAATCGCATTCCTCACATGTTGTTCAGACTGAATCACATGGGATTTTCTTTTGAATCACATGTGATTTCTTTAAAAGTCTCATGTGATTTTGTTTAATCTTATGTGATTCTATTTTTGTTTTTCCAGCTTTTGTATCTAGATTCTACAAAGTTCGATAGGTTTCCCATTGTTCGTACTCGTCCAGCTATCAAAGACTAGACTTCAACTTTAATGAGAAAAAGACAGGATCTAGAAACAAAAGAACATGTTATTGGGTGTTTAGATCTTCATAATGAATGGACCGAATCTGAGCTTCAAGAGACTGAAGGTTTTACTAGGGTTTCTTCATTGGAAACTTCTGAGAGATAGGTTCATTTTAATTTGTTTTTCATGTTGATTTATATTTGTTTCATTTGATTTCTCTTTGAATCATATGTGATTCTAACTGAATCACATGTGATTATGTCTGAATCACATGTGATTTGTTGAGTACTCATGTGATTCTATTTTTGATTAACAACAGGCTTTGTTTAAAAAAGCTGAAGAAAAGCTTGCTACAATTTGTTCTAAAAGAGTTGTTCTAGAAGATTTAATGAGGAAAGCTAGTTCAGATTATCCTGGTGATCGAAAGTTTGTCGAGCTTCAAGAAAAGTATGTCTAAGTGTTCAGAGATCCTATTTCATTTGATGTTGATGTGAATTCCATAGATGGTGGAAATGACAGTGATGGGGATGATGACGGGGATGATGATAATGATGACGAAAATAGAAATAATGATGAGGAGTTGAATGATGATAATGATGACGGTAATGGAAATAATGATGAGGAGTTGAATGTTGATAATGATGACGGTAATGGAAATAATGATGAGGAGTTAAATGATGAAGATACTTTAGGTAGAAATCCGAGTTTTGGTTTTAGCAAAATCGGGTTAGATGATTTTGAAAAGCAGCCATCTCAAGAAGGAACCGATGTTGGAAAAAATCGGTCGATCCTACTCAAGAAGGAACCGTTGTTGAATCAAATCCAGCTGAAGAATGTGAAATCATGAGTACACCTGAAAATTATACCCAATGGTTAGAAAGAAATGCAGATTTAGTTGGAGAGATCATTGATGCTATAACTGATGAGTACTTATACGTAATATTCTAACACTATACACGTTTTCTTCTTTTTCCTAAAATATGTTTATTTTTAATTAAATCTCTTTTTTCTTTATTTTTAGGGTGACTTATTTGGTGATAATTTTGTGAGAATGGAAGTATCGAATCAAGGTCCGCCTACCCCGGATAGAATGCCTACTCGTGCTTCTAATGCAAGTGCCAATCTGGGAAAGCGAATTGTGAAACCTTCCTCTTACCTCTTATCCCCGTACATGAATAAGAAGACTAAAGTTGTTCCCAGAATTACAAGGCTGGAGTTTAGTATTGGGAACAGCTTGTTCGCTATGCAGGGTGACAAGATGTAAGTTAATAAAATATCATGTGATTCTGATTTTATATTTGAATGTGGTTAATGATAAGGCGTTGGATGTTGTAAATGAAAACTGAATCACATGTGATGTTGATCCCAAACCTAGATCGATTCCTTAGGTTATCTAAGGTTAAATTACCTTGGATAAATCCAAAATAACTTGTTGTAGAAACTTTGTGTGTATATTAAAGTGTATGCGGAATCTACACCTTAATACTCTAGAAGTAAAATCAATGAAACAATAATCTTGAACAACAAAGATATAATCAAACGCTCCAATATTATTAATGATAATAATACGAGTACTCTTAACTTAGTACTGGGGTTACAAACCTTGAAGCTTTTCTCAATCGATTTTTACAACTATGAAAACTGATAATGATACGTCTGCGTGTTTTGTGATGTCTCAACTAATGCCCTAGAGCCTCCTTTTATAGACTAAGGAGTCCTAGTCGGCTTACAATATATTCCTAAGATATCTCAATCTTTTCTAAACATAAACGTAATCTTCTAAATAAATACATTATGTATATCTTGTACATAAATATCTCAACACTTATCTTCACACGTATTCTTGTTCTCCAAACAATCTTTATCTCTTTAAATTCGTCTTTATCCTCTTGACAGTAGAAAGTCTTCAAACAGTTGTAATCTTTCCACCAGCAGCACTAATAAACATAAGCAGTAGTAACATTAGTACTAGCAGTACTAATATACACTAACAGTAGTAACTTGTACTAGCAGTCTTAACTTTTACTACTAGCAGCACTAACTACTTAGCTTATATTTTAGTCTTCAACACTGAGCAGTCTTAACTTCAACTAACAGCAGTAACTTTATGCTATCAGTACTAAATTATACTAACAGTAGTAACTAGCAGTGGTAACATTATACTACCAGTACTAACCACTTAGCATAATTTCCATTATGTACCTGAGCATCAGTAACTTCTAAGAATCCTTGAAGTCTTTTAAGTGAGCAGCAGTAACTTCTAAGAATCCTTGAAGTCTTTTAAGACCCAACAATCCTCCCCTAAACTTGATGTTCATCTTCTGTGTTAGATATGAGTAAAAGACTCGGTCACCCCGTATATTTATAGTTTATAATAGTTCGTAGTTTAATAGTTAATCGCATGTCTTTCGGTTTTAAGTCGGGTACTAATACCCGGTATTTTGTAAAAACTATATAAGCCTTTTCCAACTTTGGAAGAGGCAAGCTAGTCATTTACTCTTTTCATAGAAAACACATTTTCTCTCTCTAGATATTCTCTCTCATGTGTTTCTCTCTCTAGAAACTAGCCCAATCACAAGAATCATCACCGTGTTATGAAATAAATGATCCTACAATTGGTATCAGAGACTAGTTGGATTCGTGATTGATTTATGTGGTTAAAAGAATCAAATTCGTGCTTATTTTTGGTTCTAAAAACCCACGGCTCAA
>BQNB010114424.1:1990-21754 GCA_026074375.1 Tanacetum coccineum
TATATCGAAACATAACATAAGAGGTGATTTTTACCCAAATTTACAAATTTTTTATGACACATACCGATGAAAACCAAGTATTAATAGCGTCGCATGGATAGGAATTTATATCACTAGCACAAAAACCCTCAAAATTTAACCCTCACAATGTGAGGTTCGCCCTTAGATATTATACTTTTAGCTTGTTCGAGTTAAGGAGTGAGCAATCATGTGTGTCTATTCCGTCATTACAGATGTGTATGCATGGTTTTGTCGCCTTTTCTGGAACATTGGTATCGGATACTTTAGGATTATGAGAGTTTACCGGTAGCATATTAAATTCTAGAACTTGTTATTGTGATTACTACGAGAACCCGATTAGTATAAATAGTGTATTAGGATTTGCTTGATAAGAGGCATTAGGATTAACCCATATTTTAAACCTGTAATTGTTATTATGGTCACCTCGATCATATAACTATCCCACACCCTTGCCATTCACTTATTATTAGTGCAGGATACCCTAGTACAATTCTCTGAGCCTATCCTTTTTCACAGTTCTTGTAATGCTCTGTGGATTCTAGATTATTAATGAAGAGCATTGTCACCCTTAAACCAATCGTTACACCCAAAAAGCCTTAGCCTACCTTTTATGTACTCATTTTAGTACATTATTGTGTTTTATACCCAGCTTAATTATTTAGTACCACGGTTTGCTAAGTCCTTATCCTTATAAATATAGTTTTGGGACGATTGAGATTCATTAGGGGTGGCAATTTGGGTCGGGTTCGGGTTGGCAGGTTGGCGGGTCAAAAAACCTCAACCCGAACCTGACCCATTTAAATAATCGGGTCAGCTATGTCAACCTAACTGATTACCCTAACCCGAACCTGACATGTAACCCATATTATATATTGGTTGTCGGTTAAATAGGTTACACGGGTTGAATTTAGTTAAAGCGGTTTAGGGTTGACTATTTAACTCGTTTTATATACAAAAAGTTGGAAATTACTCGAACTTGTTTACGGGGTTTGAGGGTCGATTCGTTTGACATCTATTTCCCCATATAATAAAATATAAATTAATTTTTTATTTTAGAATAAAAAAACATCTTAAATGGGTTGATGGGTCCGACCACTTAATTTATTCTTCAACCCGACTCTTAAACCTGTATTTATAAAAGGTCAGATGGGTTGACCCAAACCTGACCCAAAAATCTTTTAGATCATCCCGAACCTGTTAATTTTTTGTGTCCGGTTTCAGGCGGGTTTTCGTGGTCAGTTCAGAACTTGCCTCCCTAGGGATTCTTGGGGGGGGGGGATTGTATTTATTTCGCGGAAGAATGCGGATGAAAGTTAAGTCCCAAAAAAAAAGACCACCATATGTTTGTCAAATGATCTCCATGTTATTTTGATCCACCTCAATACGGGTCATTAGTTAGATTGTAAATTTCGAGCATGTAAAAGCTCAAGTGTAGGGGTACGTATTATAAACCCCATGTGATGTATTATGTTATTCAAAAAAATGAGAAAAGAAAAAGAAAGAGATTGATGTAGAGTTGTGTAGAGTTTGTATATCTTCGTTTGAGTCTTGGCTTAGCAACCAAACCAGCGTGTATTTGCGTAAATAATTGTAACCATTTCACTCTCCAAATTCACCCAAAGACACTATAGTATCCCATCCGTTTCGTTTCTCCTTTTACGTTTCTTTACCACCTACACCCCTAACCCTTTAAAAGACCTCTTAGTAGTAATGGTAACTGGTTGCACCTAGCGGTGGAGGTTTGATCCCGTTACCAAGCCTTGGTCTATTTATATGCTATGACAGGTAATGAGTGTTGATTTTCTGTTTCCCCCATATGTTATAAATTATTATACAACCGAGTGAAAGAAAGAATCCCAAACACTTATGTGAGATGCTAGTGTATAATTTACGTGCTTTTAATTACGATGTCTAGAAGGTTGTGTTGTGGAATATTTTTAAAGAGTAGGTAAAATGACCCCTCATATTGTTATTGTCTAGATAGAAACCTTTTTTCTTGAAGCACCAAGCATATCCCATATTGTAGGGGTATTGATGAGGTGTTTTTTTATAATCTTTTTTGGGTCGTTAACCTCCAAAATCGGTGTGTTTATGCCCAAAATTAGGTACATAATCGTTCATTTTCAGGTATTTCTCATTTGGAAGACATTTGGAAGATTTACACGTGACTTAGGCTCATTTGAAGAAGAAATGAACAAGATTACGGACCAACACCAAGACTCTTGAAGATTTGTGCTCACAGAGCCTGGAGACGGCGTCACAAGCTATACACGACGCCGTCACAACCCATAAAGTGACGGCGTCACAACATTTCGAGATGGCGTCATCCCGCACGATACAAGCAGATCTAAGAAGATTCTACTTACGGACGTGTCACGGACTAAAACGCGGACGCTCCCCCCCCCCCCCCCTTTATCTCTCTGTCGCGTCGTTTTTTATTATATATACAAACCCGAATTTAGGGTTTTGTGTGTGTAACTTTAGAATAAAAGGGTAGAACCTAGTTCATTAGCAGGAGACGATTTTAGGGCCTAAAAAACCCTATTGTACTTCTTCCAATTCATGTTTTAATCAAGTAAGGTTTACTTAATCATTCAATATGTCTATGTGTTGTGTGATTATTTATTGTTCTTGCTTAATCTTTAACATGCTTGGCTAAACCTATTATTGTGTTTGTTTATGATTGTATAAAACCTAGAATGTAGATCTTAGTGATGTTGCTTCTTGTGATGGATGTGCATGTTAGGTCTTAGAAAACCAGCTTTTGTCTGTATCGTTGTTGATATGTCTAGGAAAACATGATTGTGTAGAAAGGATACCATCGGGTAACAGTCTTCATACTACCTGCCCTAAATATGGTTGATCCACTCTTATTATTTTTCACTATGTTCTTAGTGTACTATTAGGGGCCTTGTTAATAATCTTACTACTACCTTACAGGGTGTGTTGCTCTAACGGGATACATAAGTAGACGGCGGGTTGTGTAATTCATTCATGATTAGAAATAGTTACATAGTCATCCAACGTTGTGACAAAGGCAAAACACTAGGAGAAGCAATTAGGGAGTATTTCATGATTAAAATAACACATTCTTTTCATCTTATGTTATCACTAAGTTGCGTAGTTGTTATTTAGTTTAAATAGTAAAACCAAACCTTACCTATACAATTATAATGTTTGTACTGCTTTCCATAAAATCATAAAATACAAGAATTATCTTCCCTAACCCTTAGATTTTGTAGAACGTGATCAAGCCTTACCTATCTATTACTCGAGTGAACGATAAACAACCCCGAGTCTTACTTATACTACACTACAATGATTAGGTGCACTGCTAGGGAGTAGTAAATATTCTCGTGTAGAGGTCTATGACAACCGCACTACATGTATATATGTATGTCATGTAAGAACGTAATGTAAGCAAGTAAGCAAGTAGTGTGTATGCTTATGAAAAAGTTTGATGTGATGCAATGTTTGTGATAGCGGTTATAGTCTAGGTTAAATATGCACCCTAGTTCTCTATAACCTTGGCTCTAAATACCAATCTGTAACACCCCCAAATTGGGTCGCAGCAGAATAATGTTCCGGGAGCGTTACTTCATAATACCATTGCACAAGATGTGAGAGAACGACCTCTAGTTGAGCCGTTTAAAGTAATCTTTGTAAAAAATTTGAAACTCCAATGAAATCAGATACGCCACAAGCATCTATTTCACCTAAGATAACATTGCTGTAAAGTGTCAACATAAAGTTGGTGAGTTCATAGGTTTTTGTAAGTATAAATTTTGGATCAAAGATTTGTAAAGTATGTATGACAATTTCAATCCTTATAATAGTCACAAAAATGTAAGTATAAATGTTGAAATCAAAGATTTGTAAAGTGTGTATGACCATTTCAATCCTTATAATAGTCACAAAAATTATAAGTATAAATGTTGAAATCAAAGATTTATAAAGTGTGTGTGACCATTGTAACACATACAATAGTCACGAAGATGTGATTACGATTACAATAAGTTCATGATACTGAGGCTCGGACTTGTAATGTATGCCAATCTTTTCAGGCGCTGTAAGTGTTCAACTAAGTGTCGTTTAATGCTCCGACATGATATAACGTTCATTAGTTCAACCCGTCAAACTATTGAGAGCTACTCACCCGAACGGGGTTGTCACGCCTAAATAGATCTATTTTATAACACTCGCGCCTACCAATCGTAATTAACGGTTCATGCCCCTTAAGCTAATCCATAATCATTTGTGTGAAAGTAAAGTTGTTGTGTCCATTTGTGAAAACAAGTAATGTATCCCACTGCGAGATATGGAAATGAGTATGTACACGAGTTTGTAATCAATCATGTAAATGAGTTTGTAAACGAACATGTAAACGAGTTTGTAATGAGTATGTAAACTAGTTATGAAATCAAGTATGTAACAATTTGTAAATTCGTATGTATTCTCACCCCAAAAAGTGTTAAAGTATATGTAAAACGTGTAAAACGTGGGGCTATAAACTCACCTCTAGTGAAAGTAGTGATTATCGCAAAGTTAACAAAGTAATCGTCATAAACGATCCGGAATGCAACCTAATTAATTATAGGCCGTATAAGTATAATGTGCTTAAAATAAATACAACAATGTATATTATAAAGTTATATCACCACCTAATAGTTTTTGTTTAATTTACAAAAGTTGAAACAAAGTTTTAAGTCACGCTTGATATTTAATGTCCAAGTATATGTGATGTTCGTCATTATACGTATCAAACAAATAACCCTCAAATATATATATATATATATATATATATATATATATATATATATAATATATTCTTTCATACATATTTTAAGCAAAGTATCATTCAAATTATTAATTAGAAAGAATATTAAAGTAATCAACACGGGTATCGTTCTCCTCGGTGAGAGGTGAATGGAAATTCACGTTAATGTCGCAAATCGAGCTTGATTATCATTATAAGATTTGTATTTGGTTTCTAAATCTAATAACGCCAAGGGAAAAGCAAATAAAGGCACGCTAAACTAAAAATTAAAGCAATTTAAAAACCTAATGGACATTAAACGAATTAAAAAAATACTTTATTAAAATTAAAAATGCAAATTGGTTATCTAAAAATGACAAATAAAGCTCTAAAAAATCTCAAAATGTAAATTTTTAACTTTAAAAAAATGCTTAAATATAATTTATAAACAGAAAGAAAAAAAAAATTTTTTTGAATTTTAATCATTATTTAAAAACTATTTTTTAAACTAAATAATACTAAATGAAATTACAATTTTAAAACTTTTTAATAACAATTTTTTAAGAAACAATATATAGCTTCTTAAGTAAAAAGGAAGATTACACAGAAAAACAGCTCAAAAAAAAGCATTAAAGGATAAAAGATGTGGAAAATAAAATAAGTGATTAAGCAATGGACACTAGTATAAGATTTAAATTAAACAAGAAATTATGGAAAAACTCCCAAAGGCGCGCTGGTAAAGAGTGTGTGTTGAGAATGGGAGGTCATAGGTTCGAGTCCTGTGACCTACCTTTTTGGAAAACATTTTCTTTTTGAAAAAGCTAAAGATTAAGCAAAAATAAGAAACTTTAATAAAGGGACTTTATGTTGAAACTTATTAATAAGCTAGGAAAAATCATTTGAAAATGACAGATTGGCTTTTAAGCTTATATGACATTTAGCTTAAACTGTTTGGACATTTTAGACTAATAAGGCAATAAGAAACTAAATAAGTAAAATAGATCTTAACCTAGACCTAATAAGCACTAATGAATAAAAATAAGCAAATCAAATAAGCTTAAAACATCAGAAAGCAATGAAATAGTTAACTTGAAAATGACTCTTTAAATGACTTGAACACAAATTTTAAACTAAATTTTAGGACAAAATAAAGCCACTAGAAAAAGTCTAGAATGAAAACCAGATCAGACTTGAGACCCAAATAACAAGAATAAGCTGGAAATAAGCAAATAAGCCTAAGAAATAAGCTAGAAAAATAAAGTGAAAATGACAGCTTTACTACTTTGTTTTTGGATTTTTTTCATAGAATTAAAATGCTGACTGCATCCCAAGCTTAAGACTCAAGAACCTAATAAAAGCTTAAAACAAATTAAGCTCATACTACAATAAGCTAAAAACAATCAAAATTAACCAAAGAAAAATTAGAATGAACCCTTAATTTAACTGCAAAATAAGGTACTATAGTCTAAACTGATTTTGACCAACACACGTATAAGTCATTTTCAAAGACTCAAGACTCAAAATAGATGAAGAATTATGCTAAGGAAGCTAGATTTGAATCAATATCCCATAACTAAAACATATACATTTAAGAATTAGCATATAGCTTATTTGAAATCCTTTGGTCTAACAGACTTAAGGTTTTGATAAAACACTCTTCAAAACATAATTCTACCTAATCTAAGCTTATTAAAACTTGTATTTAGACTAAATTAAAGCTAATTAAAACTAATTTGAAAACTAAAAGCAGCCTAACTTGATTTTGCTAAGCTAAAAATGCTTAACCCAAACACTTCTTTAAAATCTAAAATTCCATTTTAAGCTTAAATAAACCTAAATAAGCCTCAATTTGAACAAATAGATTATCAACTAAAGCTAATGAAGACAAATAAGCAAAGAAACTTAGGTCAAATAAGCACTGAAATAAGCTGAACTAATCAAGCAGCATTAACTGCTATGAGAGCAGCACTAACTAAAAACAAAAAAAAAAAAAAAAAAAAAAAAAAAAAAAAAAAAAAAAAAAAAAACAAAAAAAAAAAGCCCATTCAAATTAAATCTAATGCTACAAACTAGATTTTTAAGACATAATAAGCTAACATGAAGACAGATTAAGCAAAATTAAGCAAAATTAAGCAAATATAAGCACTAAATAAGCAGACTAGAAAGCTGAATGAGGTAATAAAGCTGGAAAGAGTAAAGTAACTGTACCTTGATCCCAGCTCAAACAGGGATCAAAATTGCTCTTAAGAGCTTATTCTACAAGCTCCGGCTTATTGTAAACAAGCTGGTAAATCACCATAAGCCCATCCAAATCTGGCTTATCATCCTAAATAGCTTATTATGACCTTTTTTTTAGGTAAATTGAGATATGAGCTTATTAAGTTAAGCTTAAAACAAGCTTAGCTTAATAAGAGAAAGCTTAGAAGGTAATGAGCTTATTTGAGCTTATTAAAGTAAATTCAAAACACATTAAGACTAATTGCTTATTAGTAAAAACAGAAGTAAAAACACAATTATAAATGAAACTGAATTTTATTAATTACTGTGTAATAGAGTACAAGCTTAAAAGGAAAAATTACATTAATTAAAGACAATAAGTAGAAAATAAGCTAAAAAATTCATTATAAGCTAGACTACACTACTATACGCTAGATGATTATCTATGTGTGATTTGCCTTCTATTTATAAGGAGGGAATGAAGCTTCTAGGCCTTTGAGATGCTCCCCAATCCATCAATCCTAGCCCTTGATTCATAACAACCTTCCATCCGTCCCTTGGATCATGACAGTCCAATCTACCAAATCAGATTTCTTGGGATTGCCAAACGTGGCAAAGTGGTGTCAGATGTGTAGGGGTTCTAGAAGGACTTTGAGCGGTGTGAGAGTTGGGTGAGGTCTACCCTGGAATAAATCGTTGTCTGAGTGTAAGTGGGAGGGAAAATTAAGGAGATAAACAGTAAATTGAACTTTGTTATAATTTGTGTTTGGACAGTTTGGGCTTGGTTTTGGGCTTTTAGGATTTATAGATTGGATAAATGGATTAAGGGTTTTAAGGTTTTAAGGATTTTATAGATACAATGTTAATGGGCTGACCCGACCCAATAATATAGGTTCGGGTTGACCCATTAAGGACGTATACGCCTTCGGCTTTGATTTCTCACGCTCTTTCCATTCCCGTGCTTGGTTTTGCTTTATTTTTGTCCATTTATTGAATATCCGTTACCTGCAAGACACAATTAAAAAACACATATACAATGTATTTTTATGTATTTATCGTTCATTATTGGTTTTTTTAGCTTAATAATAAGAACTAAACGATATGTGTTTAAGCACATATCAAAATCCCCCATACTACGCTAATGTTATGTCCTCACGCAATGTCGTAAATACATACTTAAAAAACCAAAAATTTTCAACCCTTTGAATAATTACTTAGAATTAGTAGCTAAGTGTTCATTTAAGGGGATTAAGAAATCACTAGTTTTGAAAAGCCCCCCGTTTTACCTTTTATGCCATTATTATCTATCATTCATACATAACATTGCTTTAAGGATCAACGAACCAAGAACACGATACGGCTGCTAACCCCTCTCCTCCTCGAGCTGACCACTCACGCCTTAAACCATGGTCATTCACATTCGGAAAGTAATGAATTATTTCAAAGCAAGCTAGAAATAATATGGATAACTAACAAAGAAATAAATCTTGTAGCTCCCACTGAATTTGAAAACATTACATGAATGTATTTTTAGTAATAAAACGCAAAGCTTCCACTGGATTTGTCAACATTGTAAGTGTTACATCACCAGTAGATAGCAAATAGCGATTTATTTACTTTTCTACTCTCTTAGAATGCCTACAAGTAGCAATGTACCTAGGTATTGAACAGAGTATATGAAGTTCTACTTATGTAGATGAGGGACTAGTCATTCATGCTTTCATTAACTTGAACTTTTAGCATGTAATTCCTCCTTAATCGGTCTGCCTAGCCACAAGGGTGTTTAGCACTATAAGGAATGAATCTAGTCCAAGAAAAATACCTAGAAGACATGCTATTAATTTTCTTTACTCGTTGCGTTTTAAACTCATACATTGTGACAAGTGCAAGATGTCATAATTTTGGTAGCTATAAACAAAATGTTCTCTAGTTACACAAAATATTTTATCTTTCAAGAGAACCGGAAAAGGGTAATGAAAGATTGAAAGTGAGTTTAAATATAATTGAGAAAAAACATTCAATTATAACCCTATCTTATTCTTGTCAACCAATGAGAAGAGATAGGAGTAAGTCTCACTATTTCTTACCAGGAAAAGAGACTATGTTTTTTTTTTAAGAAAAACAAACTTTCGTTTACGAATTATGTTGCAATAACATAATTAATCAGAACATAAAAAGTTCAATTTAGTATTTTCGATAATTAAATTCTTAAAAGAATTAACTACCCAATTAATTACTAATAAGACTAAGATCCAACTTGTCCTCCCACTTATTACCAGAGGTCTGACCAGTGTGTAAACAAGTAGGGCAAGAGGTAAGCGACGAGCGTTAATTGCATTGTTAATGCAACTCTTAGATTTATGAGACACATGACTTTAGTAACTCATATAGTAAGGTCCATGTAACATGATTTTGTCATCATCTTATCGTAGGCGTCCGAGGTCTACCAGGGTAACTCCGATTTAATCGTCCAAAAAGAACGTGCAAAAATTGACAAAGGTCTGACCAATGGAAAAAATTCGCCATGGGTTGGAAAGGCCCTGAGGTCTGACCAGAGAAGACAATCCAAATGCACGTGTTCTTCATTTGGCTGGCATAGACTTAAAACTTCACATAGGGGTATACACATAAATTTTACAAAATATGTGACAAAAATCGTGTACAAGAAGCATGCAAAACAACTTGTAGTACAAAATTAAGAAAACATTTTATTAACCTTTTTGGTATAAAAAAGAACATCATTTTGGTCAAATGTTCTCGTAGTCTCCATTTTGACAGCACAAAGAAGTGGAGAAACAGGTCAGCGTGAAGCTTATTAAAAACCTGACTTCTTTAGGGGTGCTGTAAAGCTGACACCCCTCCCAGTTGCCTTAAGGAACTTCCATTGTAGTTGTTTCAACAATGGGGGTGTAGGGCCGTATTTCGGGGGGGGGGGTGGGGGGGTGTAGATGTTCAGATTGACGTAATGTCGGTGGGGTGCGTGACGTGGGGGTATAGATGTGTAGAGTGAGGTAGCGAACTCGCTGCAGACATGTTAAACATTAGTTTTTCATCTTTTAGACATTGATGGTCTTGTCATAGCTTAATAGTGTAGGAGAGATAGTGTGATGTATATGGACATTAGGCTGTTGAGAGCTAACACCCAGACAAGATGATACTCCTACTTGTGTCCGAGGACAAAGTAATTCCAATAATTCCCTCATATGCCGAAACATGTAGTGGGGCGGGATAAGATTAAAGATCAATTCAACCCCATACTGCGCACATAAAAACCAAAATTACACAAGAAATCAAATTTCATAGTTTAATGTTCGTATTATAATTTGTCCAAAAAACCCCGGTTTCGCAAAAAAACACATAACTGGTCACGAGAAGTATAATTACATGTGTAATACTAGACATGTTTAATCCAAGTTTCTCTATAAGTGTGAGTCCATTTTCAAGAGTTTCATAAAGTCTTATTATGCAAATAATGATCATCATATGGCATATCATATATAAGCAATCAAAGCAGACTAAAAATTGGATTAAAATTAACGACAAACTCTTATAATGAAAGCAGTAAATCATATAATGCCTCGAGTTCTTAAGAGAGTCTTCCCCAATTGGAGAACCAAAAGACTCCCACTAGGTTTTCTGCTAAAGTACCTAGATCGCCACATCCATCATATATCATGATTGCGTGAGTCTTAAGGCCGAGATAAAACAAGAATAGAATAATATGGCAGCTTAATTAACATTTAATTTTAATTTATTCTTCTTTTTATCAAGTTAACATTTGTGTTGATTCTAAGTGTTTATTCATTATTTATGGCAAGTATTGCATATAATTGCCATAATTTTCTAACAAAACAATAAATAAACCGATGTCGTGCAGCCTTAGCGTGTTTAATAATGTGTGTAACCCATAAAACACCAAACGAGTTAGCTCGTGATGCCACTGTTGGGATTTTATAAACTGTTAACCATTAACACTACGAGTACGCAGCGGATATGGATCATGTTTGGTTCATATAGTTAACACACAATAAATAAACAAAAAGGAACACAAGAGAACTAACCCTCGAAGTCAACAACAAATGTTATGAAACAAAGTGACTAAATTGTCACCTCTGTGAGTGCTCACACAAACACGTCCACCAAGCACGCCCAGATGCTAGTCCTACTTCACGTGAACCCAATACAACCTTTGTATACCAAAGCAACCTAAATAAAGTCCCTAATACCACCCTTGTATATAGTACCGAAATTCAAGAAGTGAGACTTAGGGTTTAACCGAATTCGGTTGAACCGAAATAGAGCAGATTCAACCGAAAACCTACAAACCAAACCCTAGATAGTTTCTACCTTCTATCAACGATTGAGAACTAGTAAACCAAGGTGATTAAGCTGTTGTAAGGTCGTGGGATCAAGTCACAATCAGAAAACACCTCTCAAGTGTTCACTGAAATCCAACAGCTTATAAAAAGGAGTACCGAAAATCTGTTAAACCCTAATTAGGGTTTATATAATCGGCAGATTTATTGAGAGAGTGGAGGAGTTATTTCTTCTGTGTTTTTGGTTTTCTCAGCCGTCTAAATGAGCTAGAGGTTGAGGGTTTATAAAGCCCTCAAACTCTACTTGTGATAATGATAAAAAAAACTTAGAGTTTTAGCCTTATCACAACACCAAACCTTATCTCCACTCAATTCTCCTTATCACCTACATTCAACGAACCTAGACCTTCTCTAGAATCATCCATGTGACCGGCTAGCTCATTAGGACACATTAGGATTCATGTCTTGGTCGTTTAATGTCCAAAAGGTTTACTATAGAAACATAACGTGAAGTTTAAGCACACTCTATGTGTTTAACGTGTGTGCCCCCAATAGGCTCACACATTTCTAGTTGTAATGGTGCGTATCCAACTACCATAATCCAACAGGTTTATCATTCAGTTAGACTTTCTTATCCTTTATTTTATTTTCTGTTGTGTGCTAAACACTCGCTTCGGGATGTTCTGTTTGTTGATCTATACTATGTGCTTGTGTCAATATGCTTTAGTACATTTTTTTGTGGTTTGAAACTTATGTTTGTAATAGATACCTCGTGTTATCGGGCAACGAATTCATGCCTTTTTTATTCGCCTAGCTGATAATCAACAGTTACACATGACCATCTTAAGCAGTTTTTTTTCCAGGTACTTTTGAGCCACTATTTCTGAGGTTGATCATAGGTTGAGAACATTTTTGCGTCTATGAATTGGAATGCGAAGAACATTTATTACTACTGTGGTATTAGATACTTTGCGAAAAGTTGTCTGAAACTCTGAGTATTCTCTGAGAAATGCTAAAACCACATAAAATTTACAATAAAACATTCATACAACGATGTGTCAAAAAAGAAAGACATGTATACGAAGAGAGTAAATAAATGGTTAAACTGTCATGTCACATCAATGTGTAAAAGTTTTTATTTTATAAAATTTGTGTGGTTTTAGCAAATCTCTTGTTTTCAAAGACATGATTTATGGTTCCTGAAGAACTTATAAAAGCATTTTGAATAAAAGCAATGCATGTTTTTGTGTATAACGGTAACATGTGTTTATGGCGCAGGTTCCACGTCACACTAGTGAGGTAGTAAAACGGGCGGGTTCGGGTAACGGGTCAAACGGGCTCGGTCAAACGAGCGCGGGCCAAACGGTCGGTTTTTTAAATTCGGATCAAATGAGTGCTGGCCAAATGGAAACAGGTCAAACGGGCAAAAAAAGACATCAAAAGACTAATATTTTCTACCAACAAAAAGAAATTTTTCAAAAAAGAAAAAGTAACAAGAACTAGTACACCGTACGTTGATACATATGACTTGTACGTTTTTTGTACGTTTTTGCACGCTTTTCAATGTTTTCGTACGCTTTTCTACATTTTGTACGTTTTCATACTTTTTTAATATTTTTGTACGTTTTTGTAAGTTTTATACGCTTTTTACGTTTTTGTGTGTTTTTGTATGGATGAAAACGCATAATAACGTCCACAAACGTAGAAAAGCGTACACAGCATAAAAAAACGTATAAAAACATATAAAACGAACAAAAACGTACAAAACAGATAAAACGTACAAAACAGATAAAACGTATGAAAACATAAAAAAACAAAAACGGATTAAACGTACAAAAACGTTTAGAAACGAACAAAAACGTATCAGAACGTACGAAAACCTACGAAAACGTAAGAAAGCGTATGAAAATGTAAAAAACGAGATAAAACGTATAAAACTTATAAACAAAAAAAATTTAAAAACAATTACAAACCACCGCTGGCCATAAGGATAAACGCTGCAAAGAGCATTCTTGGCTTTTACTCAAAAAAAATACATGCCAGAGAAAGGTAAATAGAGTTAGGGCAAAAAAAATACCCATCACATATTTTCTTCTATGCTCGTCAAACTCGCTTATTCAGTTCAAAGCTTTCGTGTTGTCTAAATAGCCAATTAGAATAAAAGACAAAACTCATTTAGCTCATGCTGTTAAAAATAAAATGTCCAATCAACCGAAATTAAGACATATGAGTATGATTTGTCACCTCTACTAATGATCACTAAAACATGTTGGTTAATGTAAGCTATACCTTATTAAAGTTCATTTGTTTCAATTGAAATTTTAGTATATTAATATTATCATCTGGTTAAAGTTTCTTTGTTGGTTAATGAAGAAATCACTAGGAAATAATTTGTTGTTTGTCTAATGTGATCATTGCAACTGAGCATCGTTAATATGTTTTTAGTGTTTTTACCAAAAGTGATTAGGATTATTTTTCTGAATTTTGATTAATTATGGTCAAAATCGTTTATCAAGAATAATCTGAGGTATATATAGTTTTCCTAACCGGTCTAACTCGAAGGACCAAATTATCGATTTTGATCTACGTTGCCGATTGTTATTTTGAAGGAGAAAATATTATGTTCTCGAGTTTTATTTAGGAGAAAAAGAGAAATGAATTCGAGAATTTCGTAAATCTTCTTTTTTTAACTTTAATTAATCTCAAAGTGAGATGATTAGAAGAAAGTGACAGAAAAAGACATTTATAACAAATTTAATCAAAACTTTTAATTTACGAAACAAGTGAAATAATTCTAGACCAAATTATAAATATACACATTCGGTGACTAATACGCAGTCGTTTTGACTGTGGGCCAGGTGCTACAGTAACGGGCTCCCATTTTGGGCCAGCCCGATTTTAGTTTTTTTTTTTTTTTTTTTTTTAATTATTTGTATGCACAAAGTAGGAGGGAAAAAAAATATTACAAAAGTTCCGATTTATTCAGATAAAAAAAAATACCCGTGGAAACATCTTCGATACCTAATAACTTTAAAATAATCGATATGGTCACAAACGTACAACCCATTATATTAAAAAAAACACTTTAAACATGAGGCCCAACACATAAGCCATATAAAAAAAATTATTACTAATATACACATTTGTCGACAAACTAGCCTAAAATTCGCATAAAATCTGGCCCAAAGTAAAAAAAAATACAAAACGGTCCCTCAACTTTTAACTATTTACGATTTTCTTACACAAAAAATCCCGTAAAAAATTAACAAAAAAAACACGTCAAGTTTTTATTGTTCACAACTTTTTTACATTCATCGGCCCAAAAAAAAAGATATCGAACCGTCCCAAAAAAAGAAAATATTCGAGAAAAATTTAACCCGTCCCAACGCAAATTTTTTTTCCCAAATCGTACAAAAAAAGGAAATATCCGGGAAAAAATTAGCAAAAAAAAAACAACCCAAAAATAGCCTAAAATCTGGCCCAAAGTAAAAAAAAATACAAAACGGACCCTCACCTTTTAACTATTTACGATTTTCTTACACAAAGATTCCCGTAAAAAAATTTACAAAACCGTCCCAAAAAAATAAAATATTCGTGAAAAAATTAGCCCGTCCCAACGCAATTTTTTTTCCCCGAATCATACAAAAAAGGAAAATATTAAAAATTAGCCCCGCCATAACGCATCGCAAAAAAAAAACCCTAAAACGTAAAAAAAATTTATTCGGGAAAAAATTAGCTCCGCCGCAACGCGCGGGTTCTTTTGCTTGTTACTACACATTCACATTAGACATTGGTTAACCTGATAGCAATAAGTGTAAATCCTCTTTCATATTGATTTTTGAGTACCATATCACACTATAATAATAAAAAGAAGAAGTTAAATCTAATCTTTCTAAACACACTTGCCCATTGAGTAAAAACCTAAAAGTTGCTTATTTCCTCTACTGCTATAACATTCCGAATATACATGCACATTTTGAGGCTCGAATTTAGTGAACTATTATGACCATTGATTAAAATCTAATGCTTGCTTAATTATTATTTCCCAATTTTAGGGTGTGTGTTAATCAATTAAGATCGCACTTTCTTTGTGTCACCCACTAGCTAGTAAAATCATACACCTCTATCATTCCATGTTCTTTCTTAATTGTGTTGCATTCAAGATTCGTGCCATGTCTTGTACCAAAAATGTTAAATATACATGCAAGTACATTTTATTCATAAATATATGGAGATGTGTTGGGCCAATATAAACTTGCCATATCAACACTAAGTACTTTTTTTTTAAACGGCAAAAGAGATTATATTGAAATAACTAGCTAGCGTGAAGCTAAAGATCACAAATCACCTAAAATACACTAAATAAACGTCATGTGGGTTTTGTTTAAACTTACTCTATTTAAGATATTAGAACTTACTCATGTTAAAAACATCGTTAACCAAGAGAGGCTTAATTAACAAAACGGCTGTTGTTAGCAAATCACAAACTTTATAATCAAATAAAAATCGTGATACAAGAAGATAACTTTTTTGGATAATTTGCAGAAGGAAGGTTGAAAACATTTATACAAATGTATGAATCTACGCATAATACGTACTACAATTGGTCACAATCATTACTTGTTCTAAGTAGCAAAACAAATGTTAACGTCAAACAATAATTGTACACTAAATGATTGCTAGTAATTTCATATAAATGCATATTCATTAATATTTGTGATGCCATCTGTAATCTATGTACACGAGATTGCATCTTTTCTCAATCATATATAATGTTGTATTGTTGTACGTAAGTTAAAAAGCCACGCAATCAAATTCATTTTGAGGTTTGATTCATTACACATGTAGCTATTTGCGCAAACTTTGGTTGAACACATCTAAAACTAAACCATTGCATTTATATAGGTTGGTAGTAGTACTGGTCATTCTATTAATGATACGACATATAATTATTTTAGCTTAATAGTGAAACAAAATCGTAATCAGTTAGTTTCGTGATAAGCCTCAAGGTTTATGTTAAATTGTTTTCGCTACGAGCCGTCATTGTTTCTCAAACCTTTGTCAAATGAGCTGTATACATACACTGTTCCTAACGTTAATTTTATGATCATATGGGGTCATTTGCCATTCATGAGGTTATAATGTCGCATTTTTCAAAGAGTGTACGTGTATATACAATACTATATTGTCTCGACTTGTTTAGGCAATTGTCTTCGATATCATGTGTGATTTGCCATCCATGAGCCACAAGTTACGACGTTACATGCTTGTGGTATATATGCCATTGTCTTCAAGATCATACCGTAACAAAAAGTTGTTGTGATTTTAACCCATATGATAAGAAAAGAGTCTTAGTCAACAAGCCAATTATCATCCATATATTAAAGAACGACTGATATATATCTGAATGTGCACAATGTTATCGTGGGTGAATGAATGACCTAGTCAAAGTTATTGTCTTAGTATTTCATGCACGTTTACATTTTCTCATGCAAGGTTCATCGAGGTTACAGTGGGTAGGTTAGTGTAGGTTAGTGGGTAAGCTGGAGTTGGTAGTTACTTATTTTATGTAACCATTGCTTTAGTTGAAGTTAAGAGGAAAATTGATTAAAGTCTCCTGTTTGTTTACTTTTTTCATTAAGTCGTGTTTAATTGACAGATGACTTAATGCAAACATACTCAGTTTTATCACTTTATATTTTAAGTAATCTTTCTCTATTAAGTCATAAACAAACAATTTTTCATATGACTTAATAAAATCAGTTTTTTTTCATATCAAGTCAATTAAGTGCAAATCAAACACAACCTTAGTTCTCTCTAGTTTTCTTGGAGTCTTGCCCGCTCAAAAGGCCTTATCCCTCTCATTTTCTTATCTATTTCTTGAGAGATTGACCATTTATAATTGGTATATATCAACGACCCAATATGTTAAAGTGTTTTAATGAAGATAAGAAATCGATTATTGCGGTCTTAGCGTCCATAGAAGAGTTGAAAGGTGTCATAGATTCAATCTTCGTCGACAATACAAAGGCACTTTGCTACATTTTGTTTGGTTGATGTCAACATTATCAATAGCAAACGTTATAACTTTTTCATACACTCCAAAAAAGCATTTACATATACTAACAATGGCAAGCGTCAAAAAATAGAAAATAAAAACCATTTTAAATCCCATGAGTAAAAAGTATATTTATAAAAAAACGTGAAAACAACCATGAATAAGTCTAAAGGCAATAAATAAGAGAAAATGAAAAGCATAAACTCCACCTGTTCAATAAGGAAAATATTTGTTTAATTTGTTACACTTTTTGCCGGTTTCCAAACAATTTATAGCATGTATCTTGTGTCGACTTAAACCTTTTTTTTTTTTTTTTTTTTTTTAACAGCGGATTTTATTAAGAAACTAGCAAGAAGCTAGAATTACAGAGAAATCAAAGAAGGGTTTTTAAGCCAATCATACCACTTGAACGATGCTTTACATCTAGACTTCTCCAATAAAAAGATATGGAAACAACATCATCAACAATAATCGCCTTTGAAGGTTTCTTCTCCTCGATAGAAGTTTGTTTCGATTAAGACACCACACAAAACCACCAAACCCAAAAAGAAACTTGGATCTCCATCTTAACTTTCGATGAAGACGTAAAGAGGCATCCAGATTGATACCTTTCAGTTGAAGGAGTTAACGTTCCGTATATTCGATATCTCTCACCAAGATCAAATTTTTGCGCGCTTTTGTATGACTAAAACAACTAAAAAATATATGTCTAGTAGATCAACCCCCCTATTCACAAATGGGACAAAGGTTAGAATCGATCTCAATACCTTACGCGAAATATTTTGAATCTCGTAGGAAGCGCTTCCAATTTAATTTTCCAAGCTAGGGAAATATTCACCTTAATCGGGACACTTTAATCAAAGAGTTTTTGAATCAAACGTCAAGAGACGTTGTTATCATTAAATCTCTGAATAGAAGCGACAGAAAAACTCCCCCGATCCCATCTAAAGACCTGAACCATCTTATCAGGACGGATTAAGCCACGATCGGAGTTGGCAAGTCGTAAGCTACTTGAACTGAGACTGCTCGATCTCCTCCATCCTAATGCTGTTGCGACGGTTGTATTTATCAAGTTGTTATGGGCTCTTTAAGCCTTCATACAGATTGAACGCATCTTTAATTATAAAGAGCATAACTACGGGGAAATAAGTGCTCTTCAAGCTTTATGCCAATCCAAATATCGTCCCCAGAATTTCGTTCAGTTTTGCCTTGCTACACTTTAATATTACATAAAAGTCACGCTATGTTAATACTTGATCTTTCAAACTTCTGACTATTAGTTCTCTCTAGTTTTCTTGGAGTCTTGCCCGCTCAAAAGGCCTTATCCCTCTCATTTTCTTATCTATTTCTTGAGAGATTGACCATATATAATTGGTATATATCAACGACCCAATATGTTAAAGTGTTTTAATGAAGATAAGAAATCGATTATTGCGGTCTTAGCGTCCATAGAAGAGTTGAAAGGTGTCATAGATTCAATCTTCGTCGACAATACAAAGGCACTTTGCTACATTTTGTTTGGTTGATGTCAACATTATCAATAGGCACACGTTCATCACTTTTCACTAACACTCACAAAAAGCATTTACTATACTAACAATGGCAAGCGTCCAAAAAATAGAAAAATAAAACACATTTTAAATCCCATAGTAAAAGTATATTTTATAAAAAGTGAAACACCAATTGAAGAAGTCTAAAGCAAAATAAATAAGAGAAAATGAAAAGCATAAACTCCACCTGTTCAATAAGGAAAATATTTGTTTACTTTGTTACACTTTTTGCCGGTTTCCAAACAATTTATAGCATGTATCTTGTGTCGACTTAAACCTGCTTCGTTGTCCTTTGTGTAAGATGACATGAGATCCGCATGAGCACTTTTTTTTAATGTCCTTATTCTTTAAACGTTTGAAATCTCGTTACTATTAGGGCTGGTTTGCACAACATGCCTTCAAGGTTGGATGATATTACGGCATGGCTGCTTCCCATTTCCTCCAAACGTTCTTTGGTTAGTGTGGTGTCTCGTCTTGTGTTTGCTTTTACAAGTGATCTAGAGTGGTTCACTACCACTCTCTCGTGTAATTAACATTTTAGTCATTTATTCTATTTATCGGGTATTGAAACCTTTTACTAAAAAAATTATCTTGTGTGTTAGTATAAACTAATTTATCGTCTCACATATTTATTAACATGGTTGGTTAACATATAACTTTTATTTTAATGCAAATACACAAAATATCATTTCCTAATTAACTAAACCAACCTTAAATCTTAATTAATTGATACGAAGTACATGGTAATAAGAATCTCGAGAGTACTTTCAAAACATTTGATTTGTGAACTAAAAAACTAAAATAAGGAGTTTAACATAGTTATGAATATGATAGTTTAGTTTTTAA
>BQNB010114425.1:0-21754 GCA_026074375.1 Tanacetum coccineum
TAGTACCTATTCAAATATCATGTATCAAATGTATATATTTTAAAACCATAAAAACCAAAAAGATTTTTTATTTTTCAAAATTTTACAAAAACAAAATTAAAAATTAAAAATCAGAAAAAGACAAAAATATATTTTCACGTCATGCTTTCTAGCATCGATAATATTTACGGCTTCAAAAATGTCATTCAACAATGGCACAAAGCTGTAAATAAAGTTCGAATAGAAAACATGACATATGGCTTGCTGTTATTTCAGACTATAACCCGGTTATCATCTTAAAGGCAAGTATTTCATAAGGAAAACTTAACCTCATAACGGGAATTTATTTTCTCGGGAATGAATTACTTCGTATTCATTCAAAGGCTTGTGATTACTTTGCATCATAACCAGTGCTTCCTATATACCATAAGTGTACGTGTCAGTGCGCTTATGTGCTAAAATAAAAAAAATCTTATTTTCTAATGGTGTTGTTTTCAAAAAATAAAACGTTAATATTAGAAATTCATCCAAAAATCATTTTTAAAGACATTTGACCACTCAAACAACGACTACAACTCTTTAAATAGAAAACAGGTCATTGTTTGAGGGGGAGAAAATGTAAAATATCTTCTTCATAAAAAAATCAGTTTGTGATAAAGGGAAAAAGGTTTTAAACAATAACGGGTTAACAATTAAAGGGGAGTTAATTAAGTTTAACTTATTTGTGCCTTAACTGTTATGTGTTTATGCCTTTAGGGAGTTAATAGCAAAAGTAAGTTGATAGGTATGGAAGTTAAAACTTTAAGGACTAAAGGTGCCATTAGTTAAACTCTATTATACCTTAGATAACTTATTTAAGAAAAATAGAAAGGTTATAAGACTTTAAGAGGCATTTGAGTTAAAACTCTAAAGTTTCAAAACAAACACCCCCTTGTCCTGTCTTTTCTAGTCAACACACACAAACACACTCACTTTAAATTTTTTCTTTCCATCCAATTTTGCTTGCTCGATTTCCTTCAAAGACCATCAATCAACCATTATTATTCCTAATGTATAACTACAAAAGTGTTCTCTACACCCTAAACAACTTATCTCTTAAAGGAATTATGTTAAATCTTGTTTTTGAGGTCGAATACACACAAACTCACACTTATATCTGCTTTCTCCCTCTCCATTGTCGAACCACCTTTCAAGATCATCATCAAGTCCATTTCAAGCTTAAGGTATAGCTAAAAATGTGTTCTTTACATACTAATGTGTTCATAATTAAAAATAATTGATCAATTTCAGTCACTAGAGCTTGAAAACCCTAAAAATTGATTTAGGGTTCATCAAAATCAAAAGTGGGTTAAAGGTGAAATTGATTGAGGGGTTTTGGTCCTTATAGGTTGTAGATGACTCGCTAGAAATAGTTTTTAGAGGGTTATCTTATGATTAGGTTTTGGCTTGATTTTGCGTTCGATTATTTGATTTTAGTGTTTCGTGTGTTCTTGGTAATTTTTGACCCTATGTGGCAAGTTTTATGGATAATGCACATGTTAAATGATTCATGTGTTGTTTGTTTCTGTTTAAGATAATGTTTGAGGTGTTAAATGTGCTTAAAATCAAAGTTTAAGTTTTGTGTGAAAATTATACTGAGAGATTTATACGTATCATTCATTTTGAACTAACTAATTTATACATCATGTTTAAACTAAACGATTTATACGCATAAATAATGTACTAACCAATTTATACAATCATGTTAATACTGGGCGATTTATACTCACAAGATTTAATCTAACCGATTTATACACTTAATTATAACTATGCGATTTATACGTGTCTGTTATAGCTAAGTGAATTATACGTGTCTGTTATAGCTAAGCGATTTATACGTGTTTGTTATAGCTAAGCGATTTATACGTGTCTATTATAGCTAAGCAATTTATACAAATAAGGTATAACTAAGAGATTTATACACATGTTTCTATAACTAAGCGATTTATACACTATCTTTATAACTGAGCGATTTATACACATTTGAATAACCAGGCGATTTATACATACATTATAACTAGGCGATTTATACACTTTCCTAGGCAAAACTATACCAGATTTTACTCTAAGCGATTTATACATATAATATTTCACTAGTTAACTTGTTTTGGGTATTTTGCATATGTGTTTATATGTGTTACTTAGTTGACCGTGTTTGACCATTAGTTAGTCTGATTGACCTTATTTGATGACTTTCTATGATCTATGTCGTGTGCTTATGTTAAATGCCAGATTCAATGTGTTACAATTGTCTAGCTGTATATATCTGCGATGTTTATGAACTGTATTGAGCATATCTTAGCAGAACCATGAATCCTACTGCTGCAGAACAAATTGCTCTCGACAATACCTTGGTTGCTCTTAAGGATAGACTCACCATTAGCAAGTGCAACAGCAGAATATTGTTTTCAAATCCACAAAGAGAAGCCACGTATCAAGTAACTTTGGATGCTCTAAAGCTCAGCCCTTGCTGTCCCGAATTCCTGATCACTGCTGAAGTTCTAGAAATCTACATACATTAGTTCTGGAATTCAGTTAACAAAGTTCAAAGTTCATCATCATATCGTTTCAAGATTGACAATAAGAAGTTCAAAATAGATGTTAAAGTATTTCGTAACATTCTCCAGATTTGTCCAAAACTACCTGATTAACCATTTGATATACCTCCGTTTACTGAAAAAGAAATTGTGTCATTTATCTATAAACCCGGATACACAGGGAACATTAAGACTCTATCTGAATTGGTCATTGATCACATGCATCAACCCTGGAGAACATTTGCAGCTGTCATCAACAGATACATTTTTGGGAAACCACTAGACTTGATAAACTTAGGTTGTCAAGAGCTCAAATTCTAAAGGGGATTTATTACTGCAAGAATGTGGATTTTTTTGAACTTTGATGTGCTGTTGTGTAGGGTCAATTATTTGATTATCAAGTTTTAAATTTATATTTAGCCGACAAACCTAAAACAACACTTTAACAATCAGTGTACCCGGTCAAGATGAAGTTCGCGGTAAGTAGGGTGTCAAACACTAAGAGTGGAAAATTAATCCTATATTCTATCAGTATTTTAATTAGTTTATTTACCGGTTAAACTTATGCTATGTACGTTGTCTAATGATATGGGGGTTTTCAGCCTGAGAGACTGGCCCATGTTTGAGGGAAACAAATACCAATTCAATACATAATAAACACAAAAGAAGAAAATTAGAAGATATTAAATCCGGTTCAATGCTGGTTTTTTTTGTTTTAGTGCAATAATTTACTTATCTCGAAGCGACATATTATTCTTAAGACTTAGGCGAGACATCATCCTAAGACCTAGACACGATTAATCCTATCACAATTAAACGCATCCGCATAAAGCATCCTTTAGTTTAATTATAATCTATCTTAGAGAATTAAAGCAGTGGTGATCCTGTTAAAACCCTAGTCCAACGGGACTTTACCCACTTATTGTTTGATGGTGTTTTATATACTGGTAGTCCACTATTCCAATCTTTATCAGTAAATTAAGAGCATGATTGCTGAAACAGAAATGGGTCACTTACCGGTTGAACTAAGCTCATAATTTAAAGACAAAGACAGAACGTTATTTGTGATTCTATTGGTCTAGACATATGAAACAAGATACGGAGAGCTATCCCGGTATCTAGATTACTTGGTCTGTATCACTAGATCCTGTTGAATGATAGGTCGCATATTCAAACACATAAATAAGTATGAGGTGATAAACATAATTAAACAATCAACGATAAATTAAGAAATCGATTTTAGATACAAACCAAACATTAAACTTTTATTAAGATGGCTAATACCCGAGGGTATTAGCCCACAACCATTGTAATTATACAAGCGTAATCAAACAATTAAAAATCGAACGATTAAGAGAGTAAAAATTACACAATGTCTTCTATGGATTCGTGATTAATTCGGATACGCCGTATCCAGCAAGGTCGATACGGCGTATTGGGCTGGATTCCTTGGAATGTGCACTACGTTCGTAATAAAACTTTGATATCATTCCCAATTTACTTGATTAATCGTTAATATTGAATAGGTTATCTTCTGGATCGGAGGTATGTAGAATAGTGGAATTACGCCGTATTGGGAATTGGTCAAACGCGTTTTCTTGTGAAGTCTTGGCGCAGATACGCCATATCTCTTTAGTTGGATACGGCGTATTGGTGAAATTTCAGCAATCTTCAAATATCTTTGTTTTAGCTCCAAATTATGCGCCTTTTAGCTCGTCTTCACAAAACACTCCTGAATTACTGCATTTATTAACTTTGAAGCCAATTTTAAAGTAACCATAATAATGCAATAATTATATAAAAGTGGGCAAAACAGATGAGATAAATGATATAATAAAGTGACATTATTTGATGTCATCATGGACAAAACTCTGCAGTCATCAACTGTTTCATTTCGGTCCAAGGCATTTGGTTCACAGTCTCCAAACCCATGGTTGCAACCTTAGAATTCCACCAAGTCAAAGCATGTCCTTGCAGTATAGCAGCAGCAAATTTCACCTTCTTGCCCTCTGCACATTCACTGATTCTAAAAACACTCTCAGTTTTCTCAAACTTTCTTCGTAATTCAACAGCTCCATCAACACCGTGAAAAACATTAGGATTGCACTTCATAAATCGAGCAAAAGTGCACTCACGAACAACAGGTGCGGCATCTTGACCCCCTATCTGATCTGATTACCCTCTAGCAATCTATTTCCAAAGAATTCGTATGTATTTGCCCCGCTCAGCAGGCGGATAGCAGCATCGAAAACTTCTTTGTTCATTAGGCAAAACCAACAGCTTGAGTCAAAAAGGTTTGCAAACTTTGGAGGCTTGATTCTGTCACGTACACACAGAAAAAAACTTGATAAGCATTCCTAACAGAATATAATCATAACATGATATAATGGACAAAATCATTCACAATAACATTCACTTAAATCAAGTAGATAAATCAAAAGATTGCCATTCAGTATTCATCACAAAAGAGTTATTACATAGTTGCATTGTTTCTGAAATGATACCAAAACGTTACAACCAATAGCATAAAGTCTACTAACTGAGGGGATTCGTTTATTGATTACATATAAAGATACTACTTAATGAAATAAACATAAGAATCACTGTGGGAGATCCTCGCGGCTCTGATGATGGACTCTTCTCATTCTTCAAACCAGAACTTCGTTGCCTCATTCGGTTCTTTATTCAAACCATAAATCCTCTTACGAATCATCTCTCGTTGAATTCATGAGCTCAAAACTTACAGTCATATTGAGATCTCTCTTGAATCGTTCGTTCTGCATACGAAGAAGTGTGTTGCTAAACCTTGCTTCTTCCAGTTCCTTCTTTAACTTCTTACACTCAGCTTTTTCTTCAGCATTACCAAGCTTTCTAACTAGATTTTCAATTGCGGCCGTTCCTTCTTCCATACTAGAATGCACTTCATTACCCAAATCCAAAATCAGCTTACCATAATACTCGTTTCTTTGGCTTTTTCCCTTCTTCTCGACCAATGATGCGGCCGTCTCGCGCCAACACAGTCGTGTCTTAGAAAGTGAAGCCAATCGATCAAAAGAGAGTTAATATACCCTCCTTAGGTGACCAGAAAACAGACCATCACTTGTACTTTCGAAGGAAAGGGGCAAGTAGGAACGACTCCACTACCTTATGGACACTAGCAGGAACAGTCTCATCCTCAGAATCAATCGTGTCCTCAACCTCAATCACATCCTTAGGCTTTGACTTAGAAGCAGGCGATAGAGGGTTAAGAGGATCCACCTCTTTATAAGGAAATGTCAACTTCGGCTCGTTCTCATCCTTACTCAATGTTTATTTCCATTTCATCTTCTTACTCATATTCTTTCCTGTTCTGGTGTCCTCGTCTTCATCTACTAAGACAGGCTCGAGAATAACAGGAAAATCATCGTTCCTTTTGAGGTTCTTCTTCTTCCTCAAATTCTTCATGTTCCGGGTCCTCGTCTTCATCTACTAAGACAGGCTCGAGAATAATAGGAAAATCATCGTGTTGATTCGACTCAACTACGGGTATATCATCCACATGATCGGGAGGAATTACGTTCACCATGTTAATCTAGGAAATATCATATAATACTTATTCATATGTGTTCTTAGTAGAATTACTATATCCAAAATATCAGTTCGTATAAATGCGCAACAAACAAAAAATTCACTATTTGTGACATTCTAGTCAGTAGATCTCAGATATACTCCAAAACATATATAATTAATAATTATATAATCAATGAATTCTATGGCATACAACAATGCATATTATGTACCAAACATAATAATTTATTGCATACAAACCACATGCATAATATACCAATACAAACAATTTACTGCATCAAAAACATGCATAAATATACCTATAACGTAAAACAATTTATGCATACAAAACATGTGAATAAATATTCCAATACGTATAATTTTTGCATACAACATATGCATTAAATATAACAATATGTAACAAGATTATGCATTACAACAATCGCATTACATGTAACCCCCCAAAAAGATCACAAGCGCAGCGGAATACACATTGAGGGGATACTTCTTTAATACCAACGCTAGATTCAAGAGAACGACTCTAAAAAGTGTAGTTGTAAAACAATCTCGTTGATTTTCTGAAATCCAAAAATAATAGTTGTCCTATATTTGCATCACCATGAAAAACTTTGAATGTAAAGGACTCCAATGCACTTCAAATATTACAAGCATCTAATTCACCTGAGGAAACAACCCATGCTTATTAAAAGTGTCAACATTAAAGTTGGTGGTGTATGCGTTCATAGATTGTTTAAATATGGAATGTTAAGTTTCAAATGAATGCTATTTGTCTTTGTTTCCTCACAGTACATGTAAAAATCCTAAGATTTATAAAGAATGCACGACACATTTTATGTCACCAAAATGTCCAATCTTATCCATAGATTTATAAAGAAATGCAATGACCCTTTAATCGTCAATTAAATGTTTTTTCAAAAAGTAATGTATTGCCACTTTATTTCAAGGCATAGTAAATATTTGTTCTTGTGAGTATAAAAACAATGATTACTATACTCTAAGTTCATGAAATCTGCGAAGTTGACTTGTATGTATATGCCACTTTATCAAGGCACGTAAGAATGTTCCCATCGTAGGTGTTCCCTACAAGATCACCCGGCGGCAGTAATAAAGATAATGTTGTTCCCTCATGGGTGTTTACCTACAAGATCACAGGGCATGTATTCGGCCAAATAATATGTTCCCATCATGGTGTTCCCTCCAAGAAACACTTAACGGGCAGTAATGATGGTTGGCCCGCAGGCGCCATCAAATGTTAATCGACATGGTATAACGTTCAGTTACCAAGTGATAGCTAGTCACCGAACGGGATTGTCAATCCCTATAGATCTCTTCTTTATAAAATTCGCGCTTACCCTCGATAATTAACAATTCATGACAATTAAGTTATCACCATATTCATAAAAGTAATAGTATGTGTTTACGGTTCAAAAAATTAAAACCAGTATTGTTTCTCTCGCGAGATATATAATGAGTATGTAAACCAATAGTAATCAACCATGTTAATGCATTTGTAATCAAGCCATGTTATCACCCCAAAAATATATGTAAAAATAGTAAGACATGGGGACTTATAACTCACCTTGAGCAACAGAACAGATCAAATATCCAAATATTTCGCTATCCGAATCTGCAACTGATCGCGGACCACGACCTATAATTAGTCGTTCTATTATAATAACAAGTATTAAATATCGATCACAATGCGGACAATCGTAACGACGAAATCATACATATTTTAATATGTATACATACATATATACATGTGATGAGAAATCCACTTGCGCGTCTTTAAACCTTAACCCTTAGTATATTATATGAATATATACTATTTTCCGTCCAATCATAGCTTATGTCAAATATTTACCGAAAGTTACTATTTTTAGACTCTTCGTTTTTAAGACCGAACAATGTTCTTAAAATAATTAATTGAAATAATAGATCAACCGACCTTTAGTTTTGACCCGCTATGTCTTAATTTTAAAACTGACAATCCTCGCGGCAAAGTAAAATGTCATTACGAACAACTTTCGTGTTTCGCCGGAAGGCTGAAACGGACTCGAAAGTGCTCAAATCGTTTAATTAATAGATCTGTCAGATTTAATATATTAAAAATAACTTATTTTCTATTAAAGTGTATATTCCGATTTCACTCCAGTTTCTTCGTTATTGGGAGTTACAAGTCCCGTTTTATGTCTAAACGTCCATAAAAATATAATTCATTATATTTTGTAAACCAAAATCGATCTTTTCAAAATCTCGAATCCCGAATCCCATGTTCCGTTTTCTGCTCTTAATTATTCGTTACAAAACGCGCCAAAGTCCGTTTTTAGTTCAAAACTCGTCTAAACTATATCTAGTATCGCTTATACATTATTATCAATCTCGTTTTAAATATTAATATCACATTTTACTTAGACGTCGCAAGTTTAAACAGATTTCATCACATATACATTTTATCGATAATAAATGAAACAATTAACATATTTATGGTGCAAAACAAAACGCACCCTTTTGTGTCTGATTATCAAACCAAACAAACCCCCGGCTTGCTCCCTGGCTGTTTGACAGCCAACCGTCACACCTTCGTAGGGTTGTTACCCACAAACCCAATGCACCATTTGGTGGAAACAAAACTAAACACACTCTTTCGTGCTACACCACCAACCAAACGCACCCTTGTGCGGTTTCTGTCTAACTAAACGCCCCCTAATCATGTAAACATCAAACAAAACACACCCTTGGCTGTTTCACTTAGAACCAAACGCACCCTAATGGCTAATTTAACAACCATACGCAGCCTAGCTGCTGACCCGGACCCAAACGCACCCATTTTTAGGCTGTCATAAACCAAACGGCCCCCTTTTGTGGTTTCTGCCATCCCAAACGCACCCCTTGGTGCTTTATAGCCAACCATACGCACCCTATGTCGTTTTAATGTCAAACAAACGCACCCTTGGTGCGGCTCACTACAACCAAACGCACCCTTGTGCGGAATAAAGCAACCAAACGCACCCTATATGTTATTTCTACTACCAAACACACCCTTTTTGGTATAAACTGCATAAACAAACACCCCTAGCTGCTGACCCGGGAACCACAACAAACAACACACCCTTTTCGGGTGGCTGCCACCCATCCCAACGCACCCTTGAGGTGGTTATGACCAACCCGACGCACCCTTTTGGTGTAAACGTGAAACCGAACGTACCCATGGTGCTAAGAATAAACCCGACGCACCCTCTTCGGTCCTTCTGTGAACCCCGACGCACCCTTTGTGGGTCGCGTTTTCAACCCAACGCACCCATGTGGTTGGTTTAACAACCAAACGCACCTGTTGGTGCTTAGAAACCAACCAAACGCACCCTTTTCTTGGTGGGATGGTGGTTCTCGTTGTGGAGGTGGTGACGTTGGTTGAGTGGTGGTGGCGGTTGATGATGGCAGCGACGGTGGTGGGTGGTGGAGAGGCGCGTGTGTTGGGGGATCGGGTAGATCCGGTGATGAGGTTCACTTTTGGTTTTGGCCGGAATACTCGCCGAAAAACTTTTTCGGCAGCGGTTGGCCGGAAAAGGTGGGCGGCCCGGATGCGACAGCTGGGTGGTGGTGGGGTGGGCTTCCGGATATAGTTTGGAGGATTGGGAGTGAGAGTGGTATGTGTGTATATATGAGTAATGAAATGAAATGTAAAAGAAAATTATATATATATATATATAATTAATTGTGACTTGTTTTAATAGTGTAGGGTTTATTTTGTAACTTTTTAATATAGTTTCGATAATCATCGGTTTGGACTCATGTCGATTCGAGTCACGAAACTCGCGCCATTGTTTTTCAAAATATTTTTCCGATAAAAATGAGTATTTACTTGATGATATTTCATAAATATTTTTATAACATTTATAAAAATGTTCGTTATTTATTTGGTGAACCGGTTACGTCTCGTTCAAACGTTTTCGAATAAAATGATGACTAATTTACTAAATACGTTTATTTACTAAAACTGATAAATATTTATCTTTAATCATTTCAGGGTCGGTTACGCGTCAGTGTGCGGTTTTTTCCTAAACTTTGCGAGGCTGTTTTACCCTCTTCTGCTTGTTTTCAGGTCTCGGGTAAAAACTAAAAAGTTGTCTGGAATATCATTTCACATCGAATTGCTTTAGAGTCCGAGTCGTGAAAACGTGATTTAGATGATCGTTCTTATAAGTCAAGCTAGACCCGAAAAGTCAAAGGGTAAGATAGTTATCTAAAGTCTGTAAATATAAGGATGTTACACATAAATATACCAATATGTAACAATTTATGCATACAACACATGCATAAATATACCAATACATAACAATTTATAAATATACCAATACGTAACAATTTATGCATACAACACATGCATAAATTTACCAATACGTTACAATTATGCATACAACACATGCATAAATATACCTTCCCTTTCTATATGTAACCAATGGCAACGAGGAGGCTTGGAGTGCGTGTAGAAGCGTTATAGTCTAGGTTTTCAAAAAGACTCGACCTAGTTCTTTTATAACCTTAGGCTCTTGATACCACTCTTTAACACCCCCAACTTTGGATTGCGCATCGGAAATAGCAATTGGGTGTTACTCGATAGCATAATACACCAAGACAATAGAAAACGACCCAAATGAGACATTTTACAAGCATGTGTTCCATTATTAATCAGAGAAAAACGCGTTCAGGTCCCTACAAGATCGCAAAAGTAACCATACACCATTTTGAAAAAAACCTTTGTTCAAATTAAAAGACATTGTTTTTAAAACACATTAAGACATTGTTTTGATGAAGACTAGGAACACAAAGTAGGTCATTTCACTCAAAATCATAACACACACGACACCTCACGCCATCATTGCCTTCATTCTCTCGTTACTGGATATAAATGTTTAAAACGTAAAAAACATTGTTGAGTGACAATTCATAGAGTTTAAAATAATCCATAAGAAATAATCTTTAAGGCACATAATTAGTTCTCGGAAAAACATTGCAACGAATACAATGTATAACAATCTCTTTTCTTTCACGCATTAAGCTCATGACACCGAACGTTAACAAGCATATATCTTTTCATATGCCAATTTGCCCCAAAACAAGGTATATTTCATTTACATACTTCTTTAATACAAAAACTTTTGTTTGACAGGGTGTTCACAAGGATTGAAATTGGATTCATTCCAGGACGGGGTTGTCAAAACCCAATTGATCTATTTATGCATTAGCGTTCACTGCAAGGCGAGTAACGGTTCATGAAATAATGGATCTTCGACACTTGCTACTTATAAGAAACAATCTCATAATCGGGTTTCCAACATTACATAAAATCATATGTGTTCGGTTTTATAAAAACAAACATGTATCTCCCTCGCGGGTTTATAAAACAATCAAAATAATTTAAAAATGCGAGGCTATGAACTCACCTTAATCAAAAGATTCCAATTCAATCAAATCAACAAGCGCAAATAACCTCAACGTTTTTCAAACGCGACCTATTATAATACATATAGAAGGTATGTGAACTAAAAGTATAATAAACTACATATAATGCATAACTTGCATCTATATATTTCACAATTATGTTATACCAATTCAGTATACTACACTATCAAAGTGCCGACGCAAAAAGATTTTCACTTTAGACGCACTCTACAATATCACAACCTTTTCAACAAGTTTCTATTTTTAGAAGTTACAGAAGTGTTAAAAGGATAATATAATACGAACTTCATATTTCCGTCAATCAAATAACTAAACATTACGATAACATTGTTCATTACAAAACAATATTCAAAATGTATACGCAAGTTTGACTTTCAAAGTCAAACTTCGTAGTTGACTTTTTACACCAAAATATAACCAAACTTGATTGGCCGTAAACGTTCATTATAAGAAGTTTACGTGACGATCCCACCTAGCGAAAGGAAGCTAAAGGCTTGAAACACTATCACTTTTCATTATTTAAAATAACCTTTTAAAAAATTTCTAGACTCGCTACGAGGTGGATCAATTTTTGTGTTATCTTGGTCACTCAAAACATCAAAAATGACATTTTTATCATTATAATAACTATCAAAACATGTTTAACTAGCTTATGTAATCATTACCAAAAAACCATCAAACTTTGATCAATAAACCAAATACGCTTTCAATAATTTTTCGCACTTGAACATCTAGCAATAACCATACAATACGCAATATAATCAATTTAACAACACAAAAACATAACTAGAAGGCTCACAATGCTATAAGAAAATCAACTATGGTCCCCCCTTGTTGTTTGAAATCGTACGAACACCCAAAACAAACAACCAACCTTTTTCAATCAAACCACTTGCTAATAATACTAATCTAGCAATTATAAACACCCCCTTATACTCGAAAACTTCAAGAACAAGCCCAAAATCAAACTTCTTAAAAACTTAATACATGTGGGATTTTATTAGTGGAATTTGTAGGCCTCAATACAAGGATCAATAATATGTAAATAGATTTTATTGCATGTCAAAAATCAACTGGAAATGGGTGGGTATTTGTTTGGCCGATCGCACAAAAGAGAGGAGGAGGAAGGAGAGTAAATTTTTTGATAAAAACTTTATAAGTGTGTGTGTGGTGACTTTATATAGAAAACAACTTTGACACTTTGTCACTTTTGGTCCTTCCTTTTTACTAGTCCTTCAAAATTAGTACAATGTGTTTCTTTTATTAATAAAATCGGGCAAAGACTCGGGTCACCCCACGTTAGTAAATATTTTTAAACCGTCCTACAAATTTTACTTTAAAACATTAAATCACGTAAAACACGACCTTTAAACACGGTTTTTACAAAAGCTTGACGAAAAATTATAAAATGCAAAAATAACATAACCACGCTCTCGGAGCGACAACATAATTTTTTCAAACTTTCACGGACGCTAAAAGTAAATAAAAATTCAATCACGGCTTGAAATTTCCTAATTAACGGAAATCTACACCAAACCTTATATAGCATAGACGACCATAATTAATTACGTAGCAAAATAATTATCATAGCTCGGGATAAACGTTGACCTGAAACTCGGGTTGTTACACCAACTAAGATTGCAACCGTTCGAGTTTACGTTGCATGTCAGTGTAAGCTTTATCGTACGAAATTTTGTCATATTTGCATTCTTTACATTTTTGTACCAATCATTCCAAAGTTTAGTATATTAAGTTTCCTTTGTAATGATACAAGTTTCAAACTTCTATTTCATACATTCAAGCTCAGTTTGGAGATTGGATGTATCTACCACCAGAAGGACTTTTCACAATAGACATAATATCCCGACTGACAACTGCTCTCAAGAGACGCTCGTTTTCATTTTCAAAAACCATGATCTTATCAAGAGATTCATCAGCTTCTTTTGCAAGAGACTTGAAGTCTCAAATAAATTTAGCTGCTTCTTTCAAAAAATGCCTTTCAAAATTTATGACTCTTGCGTCAACTTGGTTAACGATAGGTGCTATTTCATCTTTGAAAATCTTGTGAGACTCTTGATGAACATGGGATGACCATAATGTTAGCATTTAAAGGACATTTCTATGCCTGAACAACGTTGAAAAGTCACAAATGGTGTCTTTCACTCATTAGAAATTTTAGTTGAAACATGTGTGTAATCATTCGAAAATTCATCATTCAGGTATTGAAATTGATTTGGAAGTTGTGTTAGACACACTGGCCGTTTTGGAAGTATTTAAAAAATAGACATATTCACGTGACTTGTCCGTTTGAGAAACAAAAACCTCATAAAGTTTATTAATCTTTGCATAATTTGCTGGTTTTATTTATTTGTTAAGTTGTTTCATTTTCAAACGACTCTCTTGAGCAAGTTGTAGTGTTTCCTCTGAATCATATACAACAAGAGGATAATGCTTTTCTAGTAACACTCTGCCATTATACAAACTTTGTTGTTTTTTGGGGGGTTGGAGCTTACTTGAGATAGAAGGTAATTTTGATAACCTAAGCCCTTTTTGTTCTTTATGTAAAAACGAGTCTTGCTTAGGTAAAAGCATATGCATCATTTGAATTGATTGACCCGTTTTAACCAAAATGTTATCTAATTCCTTAATCTTTTTCTCAGATAGAATTAGTTTATCAAGAAGCTCATCTTTGCGTGTTTTGAAATCACTTTTCCGCCTTTCCTTTTCTTGTTGAAGATAGGAAACAGATGATTTTTCTTTTGAAAAGCTGTTATTTAAATTTTCAATTTCCTCATTCAAAGTCATTATTTGTTTAGCAGAACTTAAGTAAAGAGCATTTATCTTTTTTGTAAGAGATTGTTCTTGATAAACAGACTTTCTATAACCATTTTCAAGTTCATCAAATTTTTGCTGATTGAATTCAAAACATTTTTCTTGTCCCTTATATCTAGCAAGCTCAGTGGTCAAATCAGCATTCGTTTATTTCATTTTGCGATTGACTGCAATGACTTTGTCAACTTCAGTTGCCAAATTATTATATAATGACTCAAAATAAGCACATGTTTCCTCAACAAGTAGCAACTAAATGTTTATTATTCTTATAATATGTTCCATAATGGTTTCCGCAAGAAGAAACATTACTGTCATTTGCTTGACCTGATATAGCTCAGTAGTTGCTTGGGTATCTTAGTATACCGATCTCTTTAGTAAAAACTTATTGATTATATCACTTATCATAACATTTCTCATATTGGTTGCACTCAGACTAAATCCACGGAATCGTAGATGGGAGCTTTGTCAGTCTGAGTACCCAATGTTGATGCTTGTTACAAATTAGCCATCAAGATGCAGTTCATATTTACTTCCTCAATCTCATTAGTGTCACCTGCAGTAACCATCAGATCAAATTGCTCAACTTGGAGTTGGATCCCTGTTTGTTCCTTTTAAGCAATCAGCAACTGAGTTTGAAGATGGCAACCATTCCTCCTTACCTCCTTGGTGTTGACTGTATAGTTCCTAGCATAATGACCTAATCCTCTGCAGTTGTAGCACCTTATCTGATTTCCATTGTTCCCATTAACATAACCCTCAGCTCGTGTTGCTACAACATTACCATTTCCTAACTGATTTGCAATTCCTTAAATAACAACAAGCCTATTCTGATTTCCAACATTCTGAACACCTGGATTTTGAACTGCATTCTGCCCGACCTGATTCCCTGCATTCTGCACTGCATTGATATTCGTTCAAAAACCCCTCTTAATAATATATATATATATATATATATATATATATATATATATATATATATATATATATATATATATATATATATATATAAAATACATATACGTAAGCTAAGTATCATACAAATTACTCTTAGGAAAGAATAATAAGTAATCAACACGGGTATCGTTCTTCTCGGTGAGAGGTGAATGGAAATTCACGTTCATATCGCGAATCAAGCTTGATTGTCATTTAAGTTCTAGATTGATTTCTAAATCTAATAACGCAAAAGGAAAGAAATCAAAGGCATGCTAAACTAGAAATTAAAGAAATTTAAAAACCTAACGACATTTAAACACTTAACGATTAATTAACGACTAACGGATAAACAAAAAATTATCAAAATAAACTCTAAAAACTAAAAATGCAAATTTCTTAAACTAAAATGCATTAAACTATTTTTTAAAACTCAGAAAATATTTTTTTGAATCTTTAAACTATTTTAACTATTTTTATAACTAAATAATACTAAAAGTGAAATTAAAAATATAAAACTAAATCCTAAAAATTTTTAAAAAATTTATAAAAAACTATATAGATTTAAAAGGAGTTTTTCAAAGAAAAAATAATAAATAAGCTTAAACAGGATAAGCTAGTTATAAATCTAATAACAAAATAAACGCTAATTCAAAAAAAGACTATAAAATTAAATGGAGCAAAGTAGTAAACGAAAAAGACCCCAGGACAGTTGGTAAGGTGCATGTGTTGTAAAGGAGAGGTCACAGGTTCGAACCTTGTGATCTTTCTTTTTGAAAAAACATTTTTTTTCTTTTGAAAAAGCTATTAAATAAGAAAAACTAAGAACTTTTTAATAAAAGAACTTTTTGGACAAAACTTAAAAAATAAGCTAGAAAAAGCAAATTAAAAGTGACAGTTTGGCTAAATTTAACTATAAGACTATAAGCTAAATGTTTGGCTTTTTAAGACTGAATTAAAGCAATCAAGAAACTAAATATGCAAACCAATAGACCTAAGGCTAAACATAATAAGCACTAATGAATGAAAATATGAAAACAAATCCAGCTGATAAGCATTTAAAAGTTAAAAGGACAGCATACATAAACAAATAACTTTTAAAGAAATTTGACCAACTTTAAGCTAAGATAAGAAACAATTTAAGCACTTGAAATAAGATGAAAAACTCAATACAGATTAAGTTGTTTTCCAAAGAAACACTTAGAAAGCTTGAAATAAGATACTGGAATAGAAAATAAGCAGAACAAGGCTAGTAGAAAAAGGACAGACTTAACTAATTTTTGTTGGCTTTTTGAAAATTATTAGATACTTGCAGACTAGAATTAAGACACTTAAAAGCAAATTGACAAACTAAAAACTTAAAGCAGGTTAACTTTAGACTACAATAAGCTAGGTTTAACAAAGATTTAAATAATCAAAAGCTAGATTAATGACTAAAAAGACCTTCACATTTAAGTCTATTATGCTTGAACCAATTACCACTATTTGACTGTTTTTAACTAAAACTTTTAAAGAGTCTATATGACTTCAAAACAGATGCATTAAGATGTAAAAGGAGATCAAATTGATCACAAAACACTACAACTAAAGCTTACTTTTATAAATCAAAGATTTAAACAGTTTTGAATGATGTTAAAACTAGTAGACTTGAGATTTGATCAAACAAACTAAAAACTTATCAAAACTACTTTTAGGCTTATAAAAACTAAATCATAGACTTAATAAGAGCTACTTAAAACTGATTTGAAAACTAAAAACAGTTTAACACCTCATTTGACCCATTTTCAATCTTAACCCAAACACTCCTTATAAACTTGATAATCCAATTAAAAACTAAGACAGATCAAATCAAGCTTCAAATAGTAAAAACATATTATGAATTATGCATAACTAAGACAAATAAGCACAAACTAATAGAAAAATAAGCACAAATAAGCAATATGAAAAGCTGAACAGTAATTAAGCTAAATAAAAGTGAAAATGAGAAGTACCTTGATCCTAGCTCAAACAAAGATCTAATATGCTCAACAGAGCTTATCTAAAAGCTCCAGCTTGTTAAAAACAAGCTGGTAAGGTCCATAAGCTCGTCCATTATTGGCTTATCATGTAAAATATAAGCTGAGATAATTTTGAGAGAGTTAAAGTGAAATTCTTATTCAGTTGAGCTTAAGAGAGTTTAACTGAGTAAGAAGTAGCTTTTATAATAACCAGAGAGCTTATCAAATTAATTCAAAACGCATCTTAATTGAAATTGCATAAAAGGAAAACATGAATTTAACATAAAACTTTTAAGGAACAAAGAACTTTTATTAATAATGAAAAGGTTACAAGATTGAAAAGGAGATTACAATAAAAAGTAAATAAGCTACTCTACACTACTCCTACTCCTACTCTAGATGATTTTCTCTATGTGATTTAGCCTCCTTTTATAGATGAGGGGAGAAGGATCCAAAAGCAATAGGAGCGTCTTTAAGCTCAAATCCAAGCCCTTGATTCACATTAAATCATTAATCCACCCTTAGATCAACACCATGTCCTATTAGCCAATGAGGTTCTTGGGGATTGCCAGCGTGTCATAAGTGATTGTCAGGTGTGTCAGAGGGTTTCTTCTAGAAGCAAGGAACGTGTATGTAAGGAGTAGGATTTACCCTATGTGATCTGTGTTGTAAAGGAGGGAAATGGATGAGATAAACAGCAGCTCTTGACCCTCTTTTTGTTATAAGTTTGACTTGGGTCCGGGTATAGGGATTGGTTTGGGCTTTTGTTGTTTTATTTGGGCCAGGATTTGGTTTAAATGATAAATGGATTTGGACTTGGATTATTGATACAAGGTTTATAAAAAGGGCTTATGTTTGTTTAGTATTAATTTTAAAGGGCTGACCCGACCTATTAAATGGGTTTAGGTTGGTCCATTTAAAGATGTATACGCCTTCGGCTTTGATTTCTTGCACTCTTCCAATCTCGTACTCGGATTTTGTCCGTTTTGCTTCATTTTTGTCCATTTTGACATATTCGTTACATGCACAATGCATTTGACAAAACAAACATATACAATGTATTTTACATGTATTTTTGGTCTTTTAAGCTCATTTTATTAAGGAAAATTGATATGTGATTAAACACATATAAAAAATCCCCCATACTAAGCTATTGCCGTGTCCTCACGCAATGTCATAAACACACTTAGAAAACCAAAAATTTCAACCCCCTTAGACTAATTACCTCGAAAAGTAGCTAAGTGTTCATCTAAGGGGATTAAGAAATCACTAGTTTTGAAAAGCTCCCCGTTTTACCATTTTTATGCATTTATTATTATCATTCATACATATCATAACTTTAAGGATCACGGAACAAGAAACACTAAAAGGATAAATTCATCATCCTTGATTTTTCACCCGCCCCAAACCAAGCTTAAAAATGAAATCATTGTTAAATACAAGTTAAGATGCTAACACTACTCATAAATGCTAATTGTGTATGCATAGCTACTTTCCGCTCCCTTATTCCTAAATCCTCTAAAGATTTTATTATTATTATTGGTGACAAATAAATTAAATTCTTATTCATATAAAGTAAACCCGGTTTAGACTATAATTAGTTTGAAATCCTTTCCTAAAGAGACGATATGGTGAGAATAAGGTTCCTCATTAAGGTTCTAAGTTCGCTATGATTAGGGCGTTTCCTTTTTATTCATCCGAAACAAACTCACTACGGAGTCCAGAGGACGGAGGTTTATTTAGATAACCCCAAAAGTCGAAATTTGTCTTTATTATTATTATTTTTTTATATAGCAACATTATTAACTCAGTCTTTTTTTAAACAACTGCCACATTCGGTTTGCGAGCGACCATGGTCAAGAGTCTTATTTCGACCTTGGTGAATTTTCCTTACCTTTTAGAAGGCTGCAACTGGCAGGGATACCAACCAGATGCAACAATATACTTTTATTAGTCTCGGATTTATTATTACTATGTGCCTTATTTAGATAGATTGCCACATAGGCAGCGAACCGACAAAGACGTAAACCTTTATCAGGCCCAAAGATCTTATTATTTTTATTATTAACTCACCCCTTTAAACGACGTCACATCGGTAGTATGCGAGTCCGACCATGATCAAAAGTCTTATTTCGGCTTTGGTTTATTACATTTTATTATGGCCAAATTTCAAGTCCCGGTGGTCTTTTAACTACCTGACAACGGTAGCGAGAGCCGTCAGGAATCAATTGGCCTATTTCCTTACAACAACTGAGACAAAAAACCTCGATGTGTACTTAAATTTTCACCAGAAGGGAATCTCTGCGAAGTGATTTTAAAAACTAAGAATCGCTAAAGAATCTAAGTACTTTATTTATTCAACAATTATATAATGTTTATTAAGCTAGTGGGAGCAAAAAGCCTACATCATTAACCTTTATGAGCTCTAAAGAGATCCAACTACCCAGTTTGCATTATAACTGATACTTAACTCTATCAATTCTCGATTCTTCACGATTTAAAATCTTTATAAAAGATCCTTGCGAATGGCTTTAGTCTAATAAAACAAGCTTTGCATATTTCAAGTCTATCATGGAAACTTGCAAACTCTTGGCTTTTTCAAGCTAGAACTCGCGTTTTAAAGCTTCTTGTATAAAAGACTAGCAAAAGCTAAATTTATATAAGTTAAGGGGCAAGCTAGAGCGCAAAACACGCTCGATCAAGTCAAAATTTATTCTCAAAAAGACAAAACTACGTTTGTCAAAAACAATAGTCTTTTTTTGATTTTTTTTTTAAATTTGAGCATAAATTCACTTATTTTTGGTGGAAAAACAGGGTTACGTGAGACAAGGCAAATGCAAGTAAGATCAAATCATGGAACATTGGCCTCAATGTTCAAAAATGTCGGGTTTTACCCCCACACTTAGGAACGAAAAAGGCAAATGCAAAAAAATTTCCAAGTGTGAAAAGGGAAACACAATAATATACATGATTAGGATTGAGGATTCCAAAATAAGCAGGAGATCGAAGACCAGATGATTGGAGGATTGAAAACAAGCACGGGTCTTCATGATCTTAAGGAATCCTGCAAAAACGGAACCACATACCATAGAAAGAAGCACGCCCCCACACTTGGGCTATAAAATAACACACTCACTTATTAATCAAGAAAATAAAAAGAAGAAAAGACACGGGTTGCCTTCCGAGAAACGCTTGTTTTTGTGCGAGTCTCTAGCTTGACTCTCCCCATATCATCGTGATATTAGGAATGAAACAAGTGGAAGAGCAAATCTCCATCGGACTTTCATTCAAGATGTTTAGATAAACAATGAGGTATATGAAAGTTCCATTCCGATGAGATACCACTAGCTCTAGAAAAGAAAAATGAAAAGCGGAGATGCTGGGGTCAAAAATAGTATCCTCACTCCCGGAGGAGATAAGAAAAGGAGAATCCACAACATAGGTGAAATAAGGAAGGAAGATACGGATAACATATGTGAAGGAAAAATAATGGTGATCCTCAAAGGGTAAACTTCCATATGTTGGAGAAATTTTTTTCTCATAAATCCTGGGGTCGAAAACTTTGACCATACTCTTCAAACCATCTTTATTAGGTTCATCCTTTAAGCTCCTTGGTTCATGATCTAAAAATACCTCGGAAGGGAGATTGGGGAAAGTGTTATTAATAAGCAATCTCTCAAGGTAGATTATATCTCCCTCCGAATCATGATAACCGTCCTTAACATCCGTAGAAACATCAATATCTAGAAAAGCATCGATCTCATCAATATCGCCTCCTGGGTCAAAACACTCATCCTCATTAGCATCGGAAAGAGGGGTGACTAGCAAGTCCGGCTCATCAAGTTTAGGAACATAGGAGTCCTTACTCTCGATGTCCTCTAACACCTCATCAAAAAGAGGATTTACGTCACTAGAGATATATTCGTCATCGAATTCGAAAAGAGGGTTCGAGTAAATTTTAACCTTGTCTTCCGGAACGTCCTCATCGGAAAGTGACTCTTCATCACTAGAGGTAAAATCATTATTTGAATCGAAGAGAGGGTTAGAGAAAGTCACGGAATTTCCCTCAGGAATGTTAATGGGAGAAAAATCATCACACGAAGGTAAATCACAATCACTATCACCCTCGAGAATATCCTCGGACTCACTTGGGATTGGAACAAGGTCCTCAACACTAGACTTTATGAATTCGTCCGATTCCTTTTCAGGAATAATGCTAAGATGCTCGTCCCCCATGATGAGAGAGTCCTCGGGTTCCTTGGTTGGTAAGTTGGGTGTGATTGCTTTAGACGATCTCTCTAGATATTCCCTATATTGAATAGTGTATTCTTCATCATCGTCAATAATAGGAAAATTCCAAAACTACCCTTGAGGACAAAGGTAGTAGGAAAAATCTTACAAAAATACTAC
>BQNB010114426.1:0-21753 GCA_026074375.1 Tanacetum coccineum
AGGTTTGCCTTCAAAGATTTTTGAAAATGACCATTATTGTGTTGCTTGTCAGAAAGGAAAGCAACACAAAGCCTCCTGTAAGGCAAAACTTATGAACTCAATCAGAAAACCCTTATATATGCTTCATATGGACCTATTTGGTCCTATAAATGATAAGAGTTTAATGAAAAAGTCTTATTACCTAGTTGTCACTGATAACTTTAGTAGATTTTCCTAGGTATTCTTTTTGGCGGCTAAGGATGAAACTAGTGGGATATTAAAGACCTTCATAACTAAAATAGAAAATCAACTAGACTACAAAGTAAAAGTTATCGGAAGTGACAATGGAACTAAGTTCAAAAATAGTGTAATGAATCAGTTCTGTGATATGAAGGGTATTAAGAGGGAATTCAGTGTTTCTAGGACTCCTCAGCAGAATGGTGTTGTTGAGAGGAGCAATAGAACACTAATAGATGTTGCAAGAACTATGTTAGTTGACTCTAAGTTGCCAACCACCTTTTGGGCTAAAGCAGTTAATACTGCTTGCTATGTGCTAAATAGGGTCTTAGTCATTAAGCCTCATACCAAGACACCTTATGAACTTATTCATGGAAGAACCCTATTGATAGACTTCATGAAACCTTTTGGGTGTCCTGTTACCATCTTAAATACTAGGGATAATCTAGTCAAGTTTGATGGAAAAGCTGATAAGGGATTTTTTGTTAGGTACTCTATCGTTAGAAAGGCTATGAGAGTATTTAACAAAAAGGCCAGGATAGTTGAAGAGACCTTAAACATTAGATTTCTTGAAAATGCACCTAATGTGATAGGTAATGGACCGGACTAGCTTTTGGATGTTGATTCTTTGACAATATCTATGAACTATGTGCCAGTTGCAGGAAATCAAACTAATGGTATTGCAAGAACTAGAGATAATATTGTTGCATGTCAAGCTGAAAAGAAGATAGAACATGAACAAGAGTACATCCGAATACCTTTATGCACAACTGATCCATTAATCTCTCAAGGTCCTAAGGACGGTGAAGAAGATGTTGGTATAAAGCCTACAGAAATAAATGTAAGTGAAGCTTCAGATAAAGATAGGGAGGATGATCAAGCCACAAGAATTGAATTTGAAAGGCTACTTCAACAAGAAAAGCAGACTATACATCCTAACAGCACTAATAGTATTAATACTATTAGTACACCTGTTAGTATTGCTGGACCATCTTTTACTAATGATGCTTCCTCATCACCAGTTAATGCTGCTAGAACTTCTGACGAACATCTATTTGAACAATTTTCTCCTTTTAAAAATGCATTTACTCTTCCAGATGTTCCAAATGTGTTTTCAATTGATGATACTGGAATTTTTGGTAATGCTTATGATGATGAAGATGTAGGTGCAGCAGCTGACCTAAACAACTTGGAAACAACCATGAATGTCAGTCATATTCCCACAACCAGAATTGACAAGGATCATCCTAAAGACCAGATTATTGGAGACTTTAATTCAGCTATTCAAACAAGAAGAATGACCAAGATTTCTGATGAACACGCTATGGTATGTTACATTAATAAGCAGAGGAGAACAAATCACAAATATTATCAGAACTGCTTATTTGCCTGTTTTCTCTCTCAAATGGAACCCAAGAAAGTAATTCAAGCTTTGGAAGATCTAAGCTGGATAGAAGCAATGCAAGAGGAGCTTCTACAGTTTCAACTTCAAAAGGTTTGGACACTGGTTAATCTACCTAATGGCAAGAGGGCCATTAGAACAAAATAGGTCTTTAAAAACAAAAAGGATGAGAGAGGCATTGTAGTAAGAAACAAGGCAAGACTGGTTGCACAAGGTTATACCCAAGAAGAAGGAATTTATTATGATGAGGTTTTTTCTCCTGTTGCTAGGATAGAAGCAATCAGGTTATTTTTTGCCTCTGCACCATTTATGGGGTTTATTGTGTACCATATGGATGTGAAGAGTGCTTTCTTATATGGTACTATTGAAGAGGAGGTATATGTTTGCCAACCTCCTGGTTTTGAAGATCCATATTTCCCTGACAAAGTGTATAAGGTAGAAAAAGCTTTATATGGTCTACATCAAGCTCCTAGAGCCTGGTATGAGACCTTATCTACCTAGTTAATTAAAAATGGATTTAGAAGATGCACTATAGATAAGAATTTATTCATCAAGAAGGACAAAGGTGATATCTTGTTAGTACAGGTGTATGTTGATGATATCATCTTTGGGTCCACAAAGAAGTCTTTATGTGATGAGTTTGAAGGTTTGATGCACAAGAGATTTCAGATGAGTTTATGGGAGAACTTACTTTCTTTTTAGGATTACAAGTACAACAGAAGGAGGATGGAATCTTCATTAGCCAAGACAAATATGTGGCTGAAATATTGAAGAAGTTTGATTTTGCCACTGTGAAGACAGCAAGCACTCCAATCGAGACTAATAAGGCATTGGTGAAGGATGAAGAAGCTGAAGCTGTAGATGTTCATTTATACAGATCAATGATTGGATCATTGATGTGCTTGACAGCTTCTAGACCTGACATAATGTTTGCTGTTTGTGCTTGTGCAAGGTTCCAAGTTACACCAAAAACTTCACATATTCATGTTGTGAAGAGATTTTTTAGATACTTAAATAGTCAACCTAAATTGGGCCTTTGGTATCCTAGAGATTCACCATTTGACTTGGAGGCTTTTTCAGATAGTGATTATGCTGGTGTCAGTCTTGACAGGAAATCCACAACAGGAGGTTGTCAATTTCTTGGCAAGAGATTTTTTACTACTTCCGGGTTACTTACTACTGTTAGGCATAACATAGTGCTGTCAGTTTAAGTTAATACTGCTAGGCATAATTTAGTGCTGCCAGTTCAAGTTAATGCTGCTGAGGGTGATTTTATAAATACTTTGATTCAGGGTTTCATTCGATTCTTTATTCGATTTCAATCATTCAAACGCTCTCTAAACATAAACCCTAAATCAATTTCATATTTCATCATCAAAACACAAAACAATGTCAACCCTAACCTTTCCTGACACTCACAACATGGTCTCATTCTTGGAAAAACCTGCTGAAAGTGATGGGTTTCATGAAATTATTGATTTTCTGAATGCTAACCAAATTCATTGTGCTTTAACTGTCAATCCTACTATCTACACATCTTGCATTGAACAGTTCTGGGAAATAGCAAAGGTAAAGATGGTTAATGGAGAACGTCAGATACAAGCCTTAGTTGATAAGAAGAAAGTGATTATCACAGAGACAAGTATTAGAAGTGATCTTCACTTAGAAGATGCAGATGGTACTGATTGTTTGCCAACTGCTACAATTTTTGAAGAACTGGCAAGAATGGGGTATGAAAAACCTTCTCAAAAGCTTACATTTTATAAAGCTTTCTTTTCTCCACAATGGAAGTTCTTAATTCATACCATATTGCAATGCCTTAGTGCTAAGTCAACTTCCTGGAACAAATTTAGTAGCACTATGGCCTCTGCAATCATATGCTTGGCCACAAACCAAAAATTTAACATGTCCAAGTATATTTTTGATGCTATGGTAAAGCACTTAGAGGGAGGGGTTAAATTTCTGATGTATCCACGATTTGTACAAGTGTTTATTAATCAACAGCTTGGTGATATGTCACATCACAAGAAGATTTATGTTAACCCCTCACACACAAAGAAAATCTTTGCCAACATGAAGAGAGAAGGAAAAGATTTTTCTAGGAGAGTAACACCCCTGTTTGCAACAATGATGGTTCAAGCTAATCAAGAAGAGGGTGAAGATACAGACATTCCTATTGATTCTCAACAGACACCCATTACTACTCAACCATCTACATCTAAACCCCAGAAGAAACAGTCTAGGAGGAAGCAGAAAAAGAATACTGAAGTTCCTCACCCTAGTGATTCTACTGCTGATGTACCAAATGAGGAACATGTACCTACACATTCCAATGATCCACTGCTCAGTGGTGAGGATAGAATGAAACTCACTGAATTGATGGATATGTGTACCAAATTGTCTGAGAGAGTCCTTGACCTGGAACATACTAAGACTGCTCAAGCTCAGGAGATCACAAATTTGAAGCTGAGAGTTAAAAAGTTAGAGAAGAAAGCAGGGTTCAGAACTCAAAGAGTTGAATCCTCTAAGGATAAAGATAGTTTGGGTGATCATGAAGATGCATCCAAACAGGGGAGGAGTATTGAAGACATTGATAAGGATGCTGATGTTTCTTTAGCTGATGATACCCAGGGGAGGTCAGATGATGCTGAAATGTTTGATACAAATGAACTTCATGGTGATGAGGTAGTTGTGGATATGCTAGTTACTGAGAAACAAGAGAAGAGTGCAAAGGAAAGAGAGGTAAATACTAGTGTTAAAGATAGTGCTGCTCCTATAACTATTGAAGAAATAACTTTGGCTCAGACACTTATTCAAATCAAAGCACCTAAACCTAAAGTTCTTACTACTGCTGCTACAACAATAACAACTACAAGACCCAAGGCTAGAGGGTTTGTAGTTCAGGAGCCAAGTGAATTTAGAACTCCACAAGAATCACAACCTTTAAAGATTAAAGACAAAGGCAAAGCAATCATGATTGAGCCTAAAGTACCTCTGAAAAGGAAAGATCAAGTTGCTCTTGATGAAGATTTAGCAAGAATTCTTCAAGCTCAATTGGAGGCTGAACTTATAGAAGAAGAAAGGCTTGCAAGGAAAAATGAAAAAGAAGCCAACATAGCTTTGATTGAGTCATAGGATAATACACAAGCTATGATGGAGGCAGATTTTGAGCTAGCTCAGAGGTTACAAACAGAAGAACAAGGAGAGATAACCATCTAAGAAAGATCAAGACTATTTGTAGAGCTTATGAACAAAAGAAAGAAACACTTTGCAATGCTTAGAGCTGAAGAGAAAAGAAGAAAGGACCAACTAACAGCTCAAAGTGAATATAATGTCTACCTATCTCAAAAACATGGGTGGATACAAACATAATCAGTTAAAGAGAAAGAGCTATGAAGAGATCCAGATGCTGTTTGATAATGAAATGAGGAGAGTAAATATTTTTATTCCTATGGATTCTGAGGTAGTAAAAACCAAAAAGGTAACACAAGAAAGTTCTAAAGGAACAAAGGATGAACTGAAATCTAATAAGTCAAAGAAAGCAGAAAGTAGTGAGGAGAAAGCTAAAGGCAGCAGAAAGAAGATACTTAGTAAGAAAAGAGCAGGGAAAGAGCAACAACAAGAATCTTCAAAGAGACAAAGAATGAAGGATGATAAAGAGACAGATGAGCATGAAGAAGTTGAAGTAGTTGATGAAGCTGAGCTGAAAAAGCATTTGGTGATAGTCAAAGATGATGATATATCAATTGATGCTATACCACTTGCTACCAAACCACCAGTGATTGTTGAATATAAGCTTATTAGAGAAGGAATAATGGCACATTATCAAATGATAAGAGCAGATGGAAGTTCCAAGAGATATTCTTCAATGATTAGGATGCTTTAGGGTATTGACAAAGAAGATTTGCAGACTCTTTGGAAGTTAGTCAAAACAAAGCATGGTGATACAAGGCCTGAAGATGAACGTGAAAGAGTGTTGTAGGGTGATATAAAAGTCATGTTTGAACCAGACATTAGAAGTGATGTATGGAGAAGTTTACAAGGATACAAAGTGACTGTTTAGAAATTGTTTTATTCATGTGGAGTGCACTTTGTAAGGTTTGAAAATGTACACATCTAGTCAAAAAGAGATATCCTCTCACACCAATAACAATCACAAATATGCTTAACAAGAAACTTCAAGCTAATTATTAGAATGAGATGTGCTACCAACTACTTAAGCTTATGGTAATGCATCTTCTTGATAGTGATGAAGACTTCAAGGATTCTTAGAGTTACTACTACTTAGGTACATAATATAAATTATGCTAAGTAGTTAGTACTGGTAGTATAATGTTACCATTGCTAGTTACTACTGTTAGTATAATTTAGTACTGATAGTATAAAGTTACTGCTATTAGTTGAAGTTAACACTGCAAGTTGAAGACTGAAATATAAGCTACGTAGTTAGTGCTGCTAGTAGTAATAGATTAAAGACTGCTAGTACATGTTTACTATTGTGTAGTACATATTAGTATTTTAGTACTAATGTTTACTACCTGCTTATGTTTATTAGTTCGGTTGGTACAAAAGTTTATGCTGCTCAGATTACAACTTGCTAGAAGACTTCTTACTGTCTAAGGAGGATAAAGACAGTTTAGAGATAAAGACTTGTTGGAGAACAAGTATACTTGTCGAAGATAAGTATTGAGATAACTTTATGTACAAGATATGATATAATGTATTTGTTTAATGAGATTCGTTTATGTTTAGAAAGTTATGATATTTAGGATGTATTGTAAGCCAGGACTAGGACTCTTTAGTTATAAAGGGGCTCTTGGGCATTAGTTGAGATAACAAATTTTTCATAGTTGTCAAGTCGATTTAGAAAATCTTCAATGTTGTAAACCCTAGTACTAGTGAAGAGTACTCATATTATTGATCTAATAATATTATAGCATTTAGTTATATCTTTGTTCATTCACAATTACTGTTATATTCATTATAATTCTAGATATTAAGGTGTAGATTCCGCATACACTTTAGTATATATACAAAGTTTCTACAACAAGTTATTTTGGATTTATCCAAGATAATTTAACCTTAGAGAAGCTAAGGAATCGATCAAGGATTGGGATCAACAGGACTTATTTGCACTTTAAGACTTAGTGAATTCTGGCTTTAAACTACAGACGATTAATATTCCCAACACCTCATAGTTGTTAAAAGACTTAGGATTGTTTGGAAATAATCAACTAGTTTTAATAGCCTTGAAGTTGATTCTTACAGGATATATCTAAGCTTATTTATACCTCAAACACGATCTTAAGTATGTGTGCGTACAAGATTTTGTTGATTATGAGGTGTCAAAACCAGCAAGGGGGAAGGAGTAGAGGTATACTTGATAGAGTCCATGACCTTCTTTTGAAGTCACCTTATTTAAATTTTAGGCCTTTCTTTGTTTCTTTCAGGTGTACTATTTCAATCACATGGTCGAAGAGACATCTCATCATTAGTCAGTATGCATCATTTGAGTCCCCAGGGGGAAGTGTTGGGAGTATAATTATTTAAATCGTGAGAAGAGTTCTTTCTGATTCAATTAATGTTTTACCCGACCGGTCAATCCCTAAGCTTATTTTCAAACAGAGTAGAATTAGTTGACAAAAGAGGTACACATAGGTTTGATACGTATGATGATTCCTTAAGTTAGTCAGTATACTGCAGAAAGAAATGAGTACATTCGGGACTTAGTTGACTAAGTTGTTATCATTTTGACTACTTAGAGGGGATAATTGTGACATTCAGGACTTAATTGACTTTGGTGTTTCAATTTATATCATCACTATCATGTAAGGAGAAATACGGACATCCGGGACTTAATTGACTTTGGTGTTATAGTTTCGAATTAATTGTGTATTTCGGATATTTGGGCTTTATACATTAAGACTGCTTGATGCAGCTTGCAAAAAGGTTTGAATCTACTCAAGAAAGGATGTGATTTAGGGGAAGCTAAAGAACAACTTCTTAGGGAGACTATGGGAAGACCTACACTGCTTACCAAAGGAACCATATAATACTATCATATGATGTTCTTATCATTCAGGTCCAACCTCGTACATAATAATCTTGTGAATATATTAAATGTTGTCGTGTAGACTCTAAAAAATTAGGCATATATAGTGTTTGAGTATGAATTTTCAAGAATTTCTTAGTAAATTCAATGTTTTCAAACTTAACATACTCAAACACCGTAAATACCCTCTATTTTGAGTGGGAGCATTAAAATGTTCCTATACAAGCTTGTTAAAATTGGAATTTTTTCCGAAAGCAGTTATATTTGAATCAATTGATATCCAAAATATCTAGAGATTTAATATTTTTGATAAGTGGAGAAAATATGATTAAAATATATGGCTAAAAATGTGATTTTCAAGATCTCAAGTGTACGCTCACCCGATATGTGCTAAACTCTTTCGATTAATCGATGCACATATGAAGGGGGAGAAAATAGTTACGTAATTGTCTGTAATGTGAATGTACCAAAGACCAACCATTTAATTACTATAGTGGAGTTATAAGGTGGTTAAGTTTAGGTACTCATTCCCATGATCCAACCATAACCGGAGGGATCTACCCAGGGATATTCAACTAAATAGTGTAGAAGTCCTTAGGTTTGATAAAAGGAGTAAAGTGAGAATAACAGAAGAGTGCAAACTGAGATGGAGCTATTACTGGAATAAACTTAACAAGGTAATAGTCATGAAGTCTCAGTAAGCACTGAAGGGGTTGAAGAATGAAAAAGAATTGTAAGGATAAAGGGTGAAAAGAAGGAAGCCCTCCATACACTTAGGCAGACACCAAGTCAATACATATGCTATCAGAAACACTAAGCTGTTGTCTTGTATTGAAGATAGTCATGGACCCAATGACACTATGCACAACCCTCCCTAGCCACTCAAAGTCTCTCAATAGACTCTTGTTTCATTTTTGACAGAGATTACACGCATTTCTATTGATTTTCTCACTCCGAGTTAGGTGGATTTAAGGTGCAGTCAGCTCAGGTTTGATCACTAAAACCAAATGTGCACTATTGAGTCTATAGCCAAAAGAGATCATCATAAATCTCATTAGGACACTTGTCAAAATTATGCTTGCTAAGTCACACAATAGAATGAACAAGAATATTATATTAAAAGTCCTACGCATTATCCTTGTGATTTTGCCAAAACATCCGAGTGATATTTAAGTATTCACAGTGAAGATGAAAATCCTGCTTGAGCCAACATCAAACAAGCTCATGGTAGGTGACTTGTGCGATTCTATATGAATTAAGCTTGTAAAAACTAGAAAGAAACGATGGTGCGATTCTATATGAATCAAACTTGTTCCAGGAAATGGATTAAAGGTTGATGATGAATTTTTGAAATGATTAACACTCTCGATGTGTCACAAAACACTTTAGAAAGTGACACATCGATTGATTTTCAAATCGAATTTTCTATTCAATCGGTGAGACTTCGTCTTTCTGGTTCACTCTTACCGTGTTGTCTGCTTTGAGACGCTCCGGTAATGAGAACGGCTAGTACAGCTGCGAAACCCTGTCAAGGAGATTCTTCGGAATTCTACCTGATCACAGGCAGTATTTATACTGATTAACGGGGAACCGTGGTTATTACAACCGTATTCGACGAAGTGACAAAGCCACTTTCATCCATACATGTTGATTATCACTAACCCTTTCATGCAGGTAATCCCGATGGTCGCAGCTATTGGATCAAGACAAGTCAAGATTCAAAGCCACATGCTCATACTTGACCGACAAAAGTAAAGACATCATGAAAGCTCAAGTACATGTTTCAAGACTTTCGCTACTCTGATACCGTACGTCTTTCTTGAAGTGACGAAGTATTAAAGTCAAAGAATTTGAAAGAAGTTTCCGTCACTCTGATACCGAACATCTTTCTCGAAGTGACGAAGTGTTATAGTTAAAGAATTTCAAGAAAGATGTCTTATTCAAGCTTTCAAGACCAAGAAACAACAACAATATGAGCATGTCGGTCCAGAAGTCACAAGATCATAAGAAGGCAAAGATCACAAGATGGCGAAAAGAGATTATGCTTGGTTGATGATCTCAAGAAGCTCAAAAGATCACATACAAGTCAAGAAAAAGATACAAGCTAAAGCCTAAAAGTCTAAAGATTGCTACATCAAGATTAATAAGATAAAGAACAAGATAACAAGACTACGAGCTAAAGATTGAAGACATTCATAGAATGTAGAGCTACACCTGCCCTATGAATCTCTAATTGACTCAGAAGACTTTGGAACCTGTCATACCCTTTATGCAGTCCATCTGAGTTTGATACAGAGAAACCTTTAAACTGTTGCTTTAGAATATAGTTCTGCATCTTCTTTGATTCGTCATTTCCACCAAATCTGGATTTGATAGAATCCCACATCTCTTTTGCATCAGTCATCTTATGAAATTTAGATAGATGATCTTCTGGTAAAGCCATAAGCAAAGTGGTCATAGCTTTTCTTTCTCTTTCTCTGGCTAGGATCTCTTCTGCAGTCCTTGGAGGCAGAACCTTGATTTGACCTTGTGTATCTGTGGTGATTGATACAGGACCATTCCCATTTTGTATAACTTCCCAGATTGGATAGTCTGTATGGGCCAAATAATGTTCCATTTTCATGGCCCATATATCGTATTCTCCCTTTTTGAGAATAGGAAGTTTGATGGTTGATACAGTATGAGGAGTTTGTTGTATTGGTGTTTGTGATGATGATGGTGGTTGTGGTGGAATTACATCTTGTAAACCAGACATGATTAGTTTTGTAAGATATAGATTTATAACTGGTTTTTGTTCTTCTTACTCAGAGTTTCTCACAGGCTCTGATACCACTTGTGAGTCCCAAACTGAACAGATCTTTGCAGCCTGCTAAGGGTGATAGCCAACTTGTATAAATACAGATTGACTATATAGAAACACTGACTATGAATACTAATTGTATATGCGGAATCTACACAATAGTATTAAGAAGAACAATGAATAAACTAAACTTTGATTTCTATTAATCTGTTAAAGTGATTACAGATTACTAACTATGAGATATGATTGTATGAGATGTATATTGAACTGATATCTCTAACTATGCCATGAGGGTTCCTTTTATAGACCAAGGATAAACCCTAACAGGCTTACAAAACGCATAAAAGATAATACATATCTTTTCCTATAATATCTCATACATATCTCTTAAACGGTACTAACTATTTTCTACTAACGGTACTAACTATCTGATCAGTACTTAACACTTTGTACTGTCAGTACTAACTATAACTATCGGTACTAAGTATTATCACTAACGGTACTAAGTCAGGAATGAATAATTCCCAACAATCCTCCCCTAAACATGATTGTTGAACTCTTTTAACTTCATGTTTCTTCAGGTTAATCTTCTTAAGTTCTTGGAGGATGTATCCAAACACTTAATGATTTGAACGCCTTGGAGTATGGGAGCTCGTACCCTGACCAGATAAAGTTGTGGTTATTACATTGAAGTGAATCTACAAATTGAAGCTAGACGAACTAGGAGGTATTCTAAAGAACAAAGCTCGGTTAGTGGCTCGTGGTTACCGTCAAGAAGAGGGAATTTATTTTGAAGAGTCTTTTGCTCCAGTTGCAAGATTAGAGGCTATAAGGATTTTTCTCGCGTTTGCCGCTCACAAGAACATAGTCGTCTACCAAATGGATGTGAAGACTGCATTTTTGAATGGTAATCTATAGGAAGAGGTTTATGTTAGCCAGCCAAACGAGTTTGTGGATCCAGATAACCCCAATCACATGTACAAGCTAAAGAAAGCTCTTTATGGGTTGAAACAAGCTCCACACGCGTGGTATAACATGTTGTCTTCGTTCCTGATATCCCAAGACTTCTCCAAAGGCTCAATGGATCCTACTCTATTCATCCGTAAGGAAGGCAAGGAATTACTTTTGGTACAAATATATGTTGATGATATTATCTTTGCTGCATCTACACCTAAACTTTGTGACCTATTTGCTAAAATCATGTGTTCAAAAGTTAAGATGTCAATGATGGGCAAAATCTCATTTTTCTTAGGACTACAGAATTTCTAGAATGTCCAGTGGTATCTTTATTAATCAGACAAAAAATATGCCCTTGAATTTTAAAGAAAATACAGCTTTTGACTCTTGTGAACAGTGGTTACTCCATGGTGGGGAAATCCGAACTGGTGAGGATAAAAGAAGGAAAAGTAGTTGATCCGTCACACTATCGTGGCATTGAGTTGGCACCCTACTTTAGCTTACAGCTAGGTGACCTAACTACAATTTGCTATATGCATGTTTGCCTGGTATCAGGCTAGGCCTACCGAAAAGCACTTACATGCGGTCAAAAGGATCTTTCGGTATTAAAGGAGGGAACCCGTCAACGGGGATATAGGGTATCCGAAGGATTCTTCAAAGCACTACTGCATATTTTGAGAAGATGCGGATCATGCGTGGTTGTCAAGATACACGTGTTAGGCACATCTTGTAGGATGCAGTTCTTGGGAGATAATAAACTTTTAGCTGGTCATCAAAAATGCCAGAGGGACAGAAAGAAGAAGAAAAAGCGTTGCGGGTATCAGTACGGGAAGACTAATAAATATATTGCTATGTCAGGCTGTTGTGCTCAAATCCTTTGGTTGATGATCACACTTTACCTACTATGGACTTTGGATGATTCAATAAATTCAAATGTTTTGTGATTACAAATGCGATATTGCCTTATGCTGCACAACGTTCAACATTTTAGGTCGATGCTTATAGAACATCGATTTCACTATATCAAGGAGCTCGTGTTTGAGATGGGAGAGTGATCGAACTTTATTTTGTCAATACATAGTATCAGCTGGTGGATATCTTCACTAAATGCCCTGCTAAAGAAGGAATTGAATTTCTTATCAACAAGCTGGGAATGCAAAGTTTTACGCCGGAGACTCTGAAACACTTGGCAGATGAAGTTGATGAATAGTGGTGGTACCTATTCAAATATCCTGTATAATATGTATATATACTTAAAAACCAAAAAGATTTTTTCATTTTTTAGAAATTTTTATAAAAACAAAATACAAAAATATAAAATTCATAAAATCAAAGAAAAAATTAAAAAAATGTGAAAATATAAAAATAAATAATAATGACATGTCTTCTGAAAATCGATAACATTTACAGTCTTATACATGTCATTTAATAATGATACGGGGGGGGGGGGGGGGTGGGGGACTTGTAAATGAAGTTCGACACAGAAGTTTCAAATGTTATTTCAAAAAACATGCCAAAAATGGCTTGCTACTTATTTAATTAAGAACTCAGTCTTCATCGTTAAAGGCAAGTATATCAAATAGAAAATTTGACCTCTAAACGGGAACTTTATTATGGGGCCATGGTCTACTTTATTGGACTGAAGGCTAGTGGTTTATTTGCAACACAACTGTGCTTCTATGTACAAAAGTGTACGTGTTTTTCAAAGTTTTGCGGTGCTTATGTGTTAAATAAGAAATTCTTATTTTTTAATGGTTAAAAAAGTTTTTTTAATAATGATCAGTGGTTTTCAGTAATCACAAAGGATTTTAAAAGACAAATGACCACTCAAAACAATGACATCAGCTCTTTTTGAATAGAAAACGGGTCGTTATTTGAAGGGGAGAAAGCGTCATCAAAAATCTTTTTAAAACGGTCTTTCAAAATTAAGTACGGAATAAACGGATAAATGTTTTTGTAATGACGGATAACAATTTCAAAGGGGAGTTAATGGATTTTAACCGTTGTGAGCTTTAGATGGTCATTGTTTCAATACTTTAGGGAATTATTTGAAATATTGAGACCTAGTGAGTTTTAGGCTTTTAAACGACATTCGGTCAATATTGGCAAACCCTCATAGTTGTAAAAGACTTAGGATTGTTTGGAAATAATCAACTAGTTTTGAAGGCCTTGAAGTTGATTCTTACGGAATAGATTTAAGCTTATTAATTCTTCAAACACGATCTCAAATATGTATGCGTATAAGGTTTTGTTGATTCTGAGGTGTTCGATACAGCAAGGGCGGGCTAGGGGGGGAAGGAGTAGATGTATACATGATAGAGTCCATGGCCTTCTTTTAAGCTTGTATTCATGGTTAGCTTCTTTTCATTTTAGGCCTTCTTTGTTTCTTTTTGGTGCACTATTTCAACCTCATGGGGAAGGAAAGAAAGAGACATTCATCATCCTTAGGTATGCATTCATTTAAGTTCCAACGGGGAAGTGTTAGGAGAATAATTATTTAAAACGTGAGAAGAATTCTTTCTGATTTAATTAATGCTTCTCAAACGGTTAATCACTAAGCTTATTCTTAAAAAGAGTAGAAATATTTGATAAAAGAGGTACACATAGGTTTGATAAGTATGATGATTCCTTAAGTTAGTCAGTATTCTGCAGAAAGAAATGAGTACATTTGGGACTTAGTTGACTTAGGTGTTATCATTTCGACTATTTAAAGGAATAACTGTTGAAATCAGGACTTAGTTGACTTTCGTGTTTTAATTTATATCATAATTATCTGAAGAGAAATAATATGCGCTCATCCGGGGGACTTAATTGGACTTGAGTTTGTTGCAGGTATCAAATTTCTGAAAGGGTAAGTCTGTACTTCGGGATACTCAGGCTTTATATTCCAGCCAGCTTGATGCGGGGCTTCCAAAGAAAGTAGAACTCTAATCAGAAAGGATAGTTTGTATTTTATGGGGGAAGCCTAAGACAAACAACAACACAGCCTCACAACCACCCAATCTCACTTAACTACTTATCTGAATAGGTTCATACTCGAATTAGAAGCCAAATTACTATTCTTCACAGTGAACTAATAATAATCCCATCCTCCTATATCATGCCAATAACTAAAAAATCAGCAATATACAACTTCATGAAATAACATGCAATGAAAATTATTATCAACTAAACTAACTTATTACTACGTCCCACCTATTTATTTACAAACTGCTGCTTCAAATTACCAAATTCAAAAACCACTTCATACCTCATCAAAACATTAAATCCACTGTAATAACACATCACCTTTATAAAAAATACAAAATATAATATAATAAAATCATTTTAAAATAATAATATCACAATACCACACAATAAACAATAATTTACAATAAGTATAAAACTATATAAAAACAATTCAATTAATGTACTCAACACATTTCTTATCATTCCCCTCAATAACAATACTGGAGTAAGCAAAAAATCATCGCCTTCATAGGATTTATATGTACCAGATTATACACCTCCTAGAACCATGCCACCCTATATATCCCAAGTGCTCTCCATTTAATTAACAATATTTAAACTTTTCATAACACTATATCAAAAACCATCAACTGTAAATATTACAACACAGATCAATCATACATCCGAAAATTAACACCCATCACACTCCCCCTTGAATGCGATCCTTATGACCCAGGTCAAAGATGTAATACATAAGACCTTTGTTATTTGTATAAATAGTCTAGTTATTATCCGTCACATCAATAGAACCTAGAGGCTAACTACACTGAAGAGAAAGATCGAGAAAAGTGATCATACTAGACTCCACCATACCCATATCAAGTCGATCATGTCCAACATTATTGTTTGTTAGATGGTTTTTCTTTAAATACCAACTACATTTTTTTTAATGTTTGAGACCTTGCCTGATCACCATATACAACCCGTCCAGTTGTAATCATTTAATACTAATAACTAGAAAGAAACAGACGACTTGAATAATGAGTGTTGTTTATTTGTCTACGCGCACACTCATTAGAATGTTGGAAGAACTCTAGTCTATAACAGCGTGTAAGGTCCAAAACCCTTCCCAGTCATGATGACTACAAATCACTCCTGTTATCACTCAAAATTCTTACGTCATACCCAAAATGATGTGTTGTGATCAAATTCATCGATTCAGAATACTGATGAGAGAAAGTGCGTCAGTTTTCACTCCTAAATATGCTTGTACTTGCAATACTGTTCAGAGTTTGTGATTTGTCTCGCAGTCAGAAATATCCGTGTCTATTAGCTTGTGTAAAATTAAAGAGAACTCGTATGATTAATCATTTTATGAACTTTGGGGAAGAAAAATTACATGTTCTTTCTTTATAAGCATTTAAGTTTTCCAAATAAACTTTGTTAGCCATCCTTACTCGTAATAACTTATATCTCTTATTCTTTGCAATTTAAAATCTCTAATAAAGAAATTTCGGCAAAATACTTAGCATATTATAAAATACAACTCTCGGCATTTTAAAAATCTACTTGAGATTAGAACATGTTCTTCCATTTACTAATGATTTCAAGTCTAGCCATGTTTAAAGTCTAACATGGAACTAGCATTAAACTATCTTCATTAATTGTTTAAGGGATAAAGCTTAGAACTATACACGTTTCGACTCGGGTCAAATAATTAACTTTTATTCTCACAAACGGAGGGAAAAACCTACATTCGTGTCTTAATCACTTATTATTTGTTTTATTTTTTTTTCAAAGACTAATATTTTGTATTTTTTATTTTTTTCATACAAAATAAGATCTATAAAATTTTTAAAATTTTTTGCTATTTTTGTGGAATAAAAAACGGGCCTCGTGTAGAAACAAAACATAAGCAAGTAACATCAAATCGCTTAGATTTCCTCCCCAAACTAAAACGAAAACATTGTCCTCATTGTTGATAGTCGGGCATCTACGAAATCTAAGCCGATTATGAATTATGCCAAAGATAAATGTGATAATTCGATAAGGATGGAAAGGATATCGGCAATGAAATTTTGTCAAAACGCAATGAAATTTTGTCAAAACGCAATGAAATTTTGTCAAAACGCAATGAAATTTGGTCAAAACGCAATGAAATTTGGTCAAAACGCAATGAAATTTCTTCAAAACGCAATGAAATTTCTTCAAAACGCAACCTGCAATCAAAACGCAATGAACCAAAACGCAACCAAAAAATCAAAACGCAACATGAAGAACATCAAAACGCAACATGAATTTTGCCAGAGAGTCAAAACGCAACGACGAAATATACGATTTTTTTCACCAAAAATCGCCTTATAATCACCCTTTTTGACCTTTTAACTTGATTTCTCTTGCACAATTAGCTACCTTATGCCTAGATCTTGCTTAATAACATAAACATTCACACATCTAAGCACAAAAATTCGGGTTTGATTTTTTCTTTTGACTTCTTTTTAACCCACAAATTTGATCTTGTTTAACCACACAAATCAATCACGAATCTACTTAGGCTCTGATACCACATGTTATCCCATGTATTTAATCCATTACACAACACTATCTATACCAAGATGCTAGAAAAATGAGAAGAATCTTAGAGAGAGAAAGTAGAGAGAGAAAACAAAGATGGAATATTAGATTAGAGAGATGGAAAGTTACCAACACCCTTCACCAAGTGTGGTGAAGGGGTTTTATACCCTAGCCTTCTAGTTGGCTCAAGGGCTTTCTTAACGGGTCGGGCTTGGCTAAACTTGGGCTTTAAGCCCGAAACACGGACAATATTAGATTACAATCCAAGCCCGTTGAACCCGACTAGCCTATTACAATACAAGACCTAGTTTGACTTTCTAAGACCGATAACATTCTTGTTTGACTTAATATAATTAAGGCTAACAATCTCCCCCAATGTTGAGGTCTCTTTCTTCAAACTTCTTTGTATCACCGATGACATTGAAGATATGACGTTTAACATTTATGTTTTGCCTTGTTATGGTCTTGTCTTGTTTGTAATGGCTTTGTTCATTCATGCTTTGTGATCTTGATTTTGAGTGATCATTCAGAGAGACGTAACCGTTTCTCCGTTTTGGATCCTAGACCGAGCCTCCCTTGCATTCACTTTCAGTTTGTAAGCTCTTCTCCTAACTTGAGTTTCCTTGTTTATGTTATTTCTGCCTACTCCTCTTAAACCAATTGTTTTCAACTTGCCCAGGTGCTCGATTCAACTTGGACAAGTGTTGCGGAAATGATCCGGGCTACCACACTCATAGCACACTCTCGAATTGTTACTCATTCTTACAGCATTCACCGGAGCTACTTGCCTAACCAGTGCCCGACAATCCCTGGCAAAATGACCCAGTTTCTGACAATTAAAGCACACATTGCAAGGTCTGTTTTCTGGATGAGAAGTATAACACATGCCACACTTAGCACTTGAGCCTTCTTGTCTTTGCCTTCTTGTTGTCTTTCCACGATCCTCCAGTCTTACTAGACTCTTCCACTCCCTTTCTCTTATCACTACCCTTAGTCAAAGTGCCACAGCTGACTGCCTCATCAGTTAGTATTCCCGCCCTCAATATTGCATTCTGAATGGTAGTTGGTTGGGTTGCTCGAAGCATTCCTCTAATCTCAGGAGCTAGTCTGCTATGTACCTCTTAATACGAGATGACTCCTGAATTAACTAGGTGTGGGCACCAACTTGGCAATCTCTTGAATCTATTGTACGTAGCACTTGATTAGCCCCCACCATCTTGTGATTCCAAAACTCATTCTCCAATTTCTCCATTTCATTACTTGGACAGAACTCTTCAACCATCAATGCCTTAAAATCATTCCATGCCATGGCCATTGCAGCCACACGTCCTCTTGCTTGGACTTGAGTGTTCCACCAAGTCAAAGCTTTGTTCACCAATGAACTAGCCGCATACCTTACCTTTTGATTCTCAGCACAACCACTATTATCTATCACATTTTCCATTTTCTCGATCCAACGAGTAAGCGCTATTGCACCTCCTTTCCCATCATATTCCTTGGGATTACAAGATTGGAATGCCTTGAAAGTGCATCCGTTGTTCCCACCATTACCATTTCCACCACCACCATTTCCTCCAATACCATTATTAGCATTGTTCACATTGTTAGTCACTTGGGTGATGATCTCAGGAAGAATGGTTTGTAGTTGATACGCGATAATAGCAGCAATGTCGGGTTTCTCGTTGTCGTTGCTACTGCTAGGACCACTTCGTCAGTTTGGAGCCATTTTCTATAAGATATAAATATTATATTCATTAGAAGATATAATACGGATCATGATCTCATCATACTATCAATAACCATATGCATACATATACTACTATCTTCACATATTAGAAAAAGACTCGGTCACCCCTTGTATTTTACTGTTTATTATAGCTCGTAGTTTAATAGTTAATAGTACGTTTTTTTGTTTTAAGTCGGGTACAAATACCCGGTATATTGTAAGTATTATATATAGCCTCTTCCAATTTTGGAAGAGGTAAGCTAGTCATAATTTTCCTTTTACAAAGAAACACTTTCTCTCTCTAAGATATTCTCTCTCAAGTGTTTTTCTCTCTAGAAACTAGCCAAATCCAAGAATTGACCCCGTGTTATGATATAGGATATACCACATCAATGATGGGAAAAATCTCATTTTTCTTAGGACTACAGATTTTTCAAAATCCCAGAGGCATATTTATTAACCAGTCAAAATATGCCCTTGAATCGTTAAAGAAATATGGTTTTGATTCTTGTGACCTAGTGGATACTCCCATGGTGGAAAAATCCAAACTGGATGAGGATAAAGAAGGGAAAGTTGTTGATCCATCACACTATCGTGGTATGATTGGCACCCTCCTTTATCTCACAACTAGTAGACCTGGCCTACAATTTGCTATATGCATGTGTGTAACACCCCTAAATTGGGTCGCAACGGAATAAGGGTCCGGGGCGTGTTACTTTTCAGATAAAAAACACAAGATATATATAGAACGACCAAAAAGTCGTTTTAAAACTGATACATTGGATTTCACAAATGTTTGATACAAATAGCCCGAAGCTTTAACTTGTTCATTGTTATTATTACAAAGATATTGGTTCACAGCACATGAGTTAATGCAACCATATCTTTAGCATGACATCCCAAAATAAAATCACCAATGTATCCTTGGCACTTTATGCTTACTGATCTCCTGAAAAACATTGCTTTAAAACGTCAACAATAATGTTGGTGAATTCATAGGTTTGATAAATCATATATTGTAGGACCACAAGATTTTCCAAGTGTATGATAATGCAACATATGCAGACATCATATAAATGTAATTATGTTGCCCTAAGCTCATGACACTGAAGCTCGACATAAATTAATACCATATAAATGGCCTACATTGCCCGTGATGATGTTCTAACCCGCAACATTGTCACACCCCGCCAAGGCGGAAACGCGAGGCGTAAACAAGAATGGATATCATCACAACACACGGTGTCTATATAGAGAATACTAAAATAAAAGCAAAAGTAAAGCAAAGACACAAAGTGTTATAACAATACCCAAAACCTAACCAAAATCCAAAAGGCGTCTTTATTGATGAAACGAAAGTTCTCGCCAATAGAAAGACATGCAACAATTATCCAAATTCAAACAATGCAAAATTCAAGACAATAAAGCCATAAACTCCAAGACATCCTATGGTCTCTTTCTAGCCACTTCTCTTTATCTTATCCCCCGGATGCTCACCTGAAAATGATGCTTAAAACGTCAACACAACGGTTGGTGAGAGTCATAGGTTTAAGACACACATTATAAACCTTTCAAACCAATTACTGTGATTAACAAAACAATATAGGACAATTATGCAACCAATCACAAACATGGGAACGGAACGTGTCCCCCGATCCAACAAATATCAACCATTGGGTAGGAACGTTACCCCCGATCCAAATCTCATAACCAAATGGGTAGGAACGTTACCCCCGATCCAATATGTCACTTACGCACCTAAAAGTCTACCAGCTGAAGCTTATAATTAGGCCTGGACCCCAAATAGGTAGGAACGTTACCCCCGATCCAATGGGTAGGCGTACCCCTCCGATCCAATTCAATAACACATTCATCGTGCAACAATAAGTCATATAACAGTCACACATTGTCCATACTCAATTTAACACATAATCACAGCAATTCAAAACCTTTTAAAACATAAGCATCATTTCCATCCCAATTTAAAAACATTAAAAAGAGGGCCTATGAAACTCACATTTGTTTAGCTCTCAAAACTTCCAACAAGGCTTCACAAATAACTAGCACAAATCTAAGCAACAAAATACCTCGTGTTACATGCTATTAAGCCAAAAGCTTAATGTACATGTAACATTCATATGATGGATGTCTAAGATATTTTATTAACCCCATGGGTCACCTTGACACTATATGAGGGACCCTTATGCCCTAAAATGTAACTATATGAGGGACCCTTACGCTATAGTCTAGGCTCAACCACCTAGTTCTCGATAACCATAGGCTTTGATACCAATCTGTCACACCCCGCCAAGGCGGAAACGCGAGGTATAACGAGAATGGATATCATCACAACACAATGGCGTTTATATAAAGAATACTAAAATGCATACAATAAAGTAAAGTATAGGCACAAAGTGTCATAACAATACCCATAACTAAGCAAAACATAAAAGGCGTCTTTATTGATGAAAAGGAAGTTCTCGCCAATAAGAGACATGCAACATATATTCCAAACAATTTATGCAAACACATTTATTCAAACAGAAAGCATAAATAACTCCAAGCATCCTACGGTCTCTTCTAGCCACTTCGCTCTATCTTAACACCATTAAGCTCACCTGAAAATGATGCTTAAAAACGTCAACACAACGGTTGGTGAGAGTCATAGGTTTAAGACTCACATTATAAACCTTTCAAACCAATTACTGTGATTATCAAAACAATATAGGACAATTATGCAACCAATCACAAACATGGGAACGGAACGTGTCCCTCGATCCAACAAATATCAACCATTGGGTAGGAACGTTACCCCCGATCCAAATCTCATAACCAAATGGGTAGGAACGTTACCCCCGATCCAAATATGTCACTTACGTACCTAAAAGTCTACCAGCTGAAGCTTATAATTAGGCCTGGACCCCAAATAGGTAGAAACGTTACCCCCGATCCATTACAACAACTGGGTAGGAACGTTACCCCCGATCCATTACAACAACTGGGTAGGCGTACCCTTCCGATCCTAATTCACTATTATTGAGTAGGCGTACTCCCCGATCCCAAATCAATAACACTTG
>BQNB010114427.1:3966-21753 GCA_026074375.1 Tanacetum coccineum
TAGGACAATAATAAACTATCATGAACCTATGCTAGCATGCAACAAAATCATATCAATACATTTACTCCATTAATTACATATTCGGGCTTAGAATAGCTGGCACTATAAGCAACCAATCTCACCCAGAATGTACCACATAAACATATTCACATACTGGGTAGGCGTACCCATCTGATCCTATGGTACCATAACCAACACTGAGTAGGGGTACTCATCTGATCCTAATCAATATCACAAAAAACACTGAGTAGGCGTACTCATCCGATCCTAATCAATATCACAAATAACACTGAGTAGGCGTACTCATTCGATCCCAAATAACACAAATTACATTGAGTAGGCGTACTCATCCGATCCCAAATCAATATCAACATGTATCACATAGTCATATAATAGTCATGTAATGTCCATACGCATTTAAATCACATAATCACAACAATGAAATATTACAAAACATTTGCATCATTTCCATCCTAATTTAAAAATGCAGAAAAATGAGACTATGAAACTCACATGATGCACGGCTACTTCACGAATTCCTTGAAATCAACTAAACATAAATAAAACACGTATTACACGCGATTAGGCTAAATGCCCAAGACGATGTAACAATCAATGATGGACTTCTATGTTCATATTATGATTATAAACCCTTTTACCAAACATCCCATATCTCACTTATACCATAATACTCTTAATTCATTTATCCAAGTTTTCCAGTTTTTCTTGGCAGAATTTTATAGTTACTTTATGACCACAAATAAATAGTAAATGATCAAATTAGATTTCCCCCTTTCATTCCCTACCTTCCTAATGGGTTATGAACTGCAGTGAGTTTTTAGAAAAAATAATATTGAGCCTAACTATTTTAAAAAAATTCAACATCGCAAAGTACCCAAGTTCAGATCTGATTCGACCATCAAAAAGTTTAGCTTGATCAGACCCATTTAAACACTTAGGAAAATTCTACAAAAATTTTAAAAAATCATACACATCATGAAATTGCTACAGTAGCAATCCCATCAATTAAAAAGACGTTTTGATATGGTTTTTGACCTTAGAAACACAAATCAGAATCTGCCCCAAAAACTCAGATTTGATAACGAATCTTGTAAAATTATTTTGACTGACTTCTACTCACTTTTTAATTCATGAAACTAATAGGGTTGGAAAGTAGACTCTCTGTAGTTATTTTTAGGCTCAAGAAAATCAATAAAAGCTATCCGTATGACCAAGTTATGACACTTACAAGATGACCTAAAAATCTGTCCAGTTTTAATTTTGAATTTAACAACATCTAAACCTAATCAAACGCATCCAAACACCATTAATTAAACCCTAATTGATTACTAATGATCATATTAACCTATTTACTGAATTTTAATGAAACCCTAATTTATCCATCAATTAAAGTTACTAATTATAAGAAAAATTAAACAAGAATTTAATTAAAAACATACCTAAACCTTTCACCCGAGAACACACGAATCACCACCTTAATTCTTGATAAAAAAAATTTCTTCTTGCTTGGGGATTCGGCCAAACAAAACAAAATGGGGAGAAAAAGTTTTTTAGGGTTTTCCTTGATTTTGTATTTATAATACCTAAACTCTTAATTGTAATCAAATTTGTTTCTTTTTTTTTCTTTTTTTAACCGGCCGAACAACACCCCTTCAATAAATTTTTTATTATTATTTTTAAATATTATTTAATGTATATTTACCCTTATTTTCTTATTTTTATAAAAACCCTTTATTAATTTTGTAAACTTTTTAAATAAAAACTAGTTTTAAACTTACTATTTATAAATTTCATTTCATAAATTACTTTCCTAAATTAGAAAAACCTACGCTTAATTAACTCAAATACTAGACTTAATTCAATCTTAAAAGTACACTATATCCTCTTAACGCTCATACAACAATTATTTACCAAATTACACGATAACGCATAAAATCATGCTATCATTTCCATCGTCACAAAATGTGAACGAAATGAAATAGCTACCAAAACCATAACTCAATCACTAATAGATGAACACGCATCACGGATTGATATCAAATACTCATATAAGAATACATAAGCACACAATCATAACACATATAAATACTTTAGTTAACTTTAACGGTTTGACTAACCTGCTCAAGTCAAAGTTGTCACAGTCTCCTCTCCTTAGGGAAATTTCGTCCCGAAATTTAACCGTTTCTATTGTTAACAATTTTGCTTACCCACACGAAAGTACAAATATCAGCATAACAACTATAAGCGAAGAGAACATCCAACTACATGAGTCTCGCCCGTCCTCTAGGAAACTCATCAAAAGCCTTAAGTTGTGTAACAACTTGATCCATAACTCAACCCCGCAACTCATCAAACAAGAAACTGTCCTTGAAAAATAAAGTTAATGCGTTTTTACAACGCTCAACGTTTTTGAAGATTTGGCTCTACTTAAGGTTTACTCAATACATAACTTAACCAGAACCACCCTCAGAACATTTAAGGGTTCACTAAAATCTGCCAGTAACCCTAGTATCTAACTTTACTTTAGTGACTTCCAAAGATAGCTTTCTCAACGAGCAAGTGTGGATACTTAGTTCTTATGTAAATCCTCATAACTCTCGCGTTACGAGTTCCAATGGACTTATAACTATCAAAATTCCTACAACGCTTTAACTTTATAACCTCACTATCTATAATCTCAACAGTTCATCAACAAAACAAAAGAGATTTGTCTACCTAATTTCTTTTACTAAATGCACACGCAGATTTGCATCCACTAAATATTTCTTTAATTGAACACATCAAGTACACTACTCAATTATATGAAAAAATAATAATCAATATGCTATAGGACCAATCCTTTCAATGACTCAAATGGTCCTACATACCTAGATGCTAACATGTCTTTAAACTCCAAACGCACTACACCTTTCCAAGGCGAAACTTTCATAACACTTGATCCTCAACCTCAAATTCTAGTAGTCTTGCGCCTATTATCACATAGCTCTTTGATGATCCACTAGTCGTAATTTAGCCTTTCTTAATTAGTATAACTTTAATTGAGAGTTTCTCTTTACCAAATTATTGTTCAATCAACCAAATTTATTCTAACTTCAACCCAAAGAAACAGGTGACCCTATACTTATCCTTCCATATAATGCTTCTAATAGCGGCACATCGTATATCGAGATAATAGCTATGTTATAGGAACACATCAGCTAAGTATATATGAATATGGCCAACTTCCTCAAAATCAATTACACAAGCTACTTAACATATCATCACATATTATGGATGGTACGCTCACTTTGTCCACCCATTTAAGGACGAATAAGTCGACTTCATATCCAAACGCGATCCTAAGGCTTTTAGCAATATTTGGCAAAACCACTAAGTAAATCTTCCATTAACGATCTGAGATATCGACACTGCAACTCCATGGCCTTTCTAACTATCGTTATCAATAAAGGCCTGCTAACTTCTCATCTTGAAATCTCTTCGTATAGCTAAAAATGGTTGACTTAGTCAGCTCATATCGACTATTACCCAATTTGTATCATACCCACTACTTTTGACCGTCGTGAAACCTTGTAAAAAAGTCCATCAGTTATTCTAGCCTATTTCCACTCAGTATTCTAGCTGTTGCAATAAACCCAAAGGTCTTTGATGTTTCCAGCATTCATCTTTAAACAATTCAAACAATTGCTAACTTATGTAGCAATATCCTTCTTCATACAAATGGCCACCATCCTAATATCTAAGTCATAGTACGTCTTATCTACTCTCGGATGTACAAGTACCTCGAATGCATGAGCCTCGACCATAATTAAATGTCCTTACAACACCTATAATGGAACCCATAAAAAATAAATACCTCTATCTTCCTTCCTTTCTATCGCATAGTTGGTCCGCCACGCAGCATTTCTGCTGTCGCGTTCTCTACCTTGGACGCCCCACCTGGAGCAGCCAATATCTTGTCCTTAACACTTGACTAATAGTCATGGACATTGCGCGTACTTGTCTTGGTTTCACTCTCTCCTTTCTACTTAATGCATCAGCCACTACATTCTCCTTTCTCGGATGGTAACGAATCTCACTGTCGAAATCACTAAACAATTCAATCTATTTCGTTGGCGCATATTTAACTCCTTCTGGTCGAATATGTGTTGAATACTATTATGATCCGTATAGATGACACTCTTCATTCCGTACAAGTAATGCCTCCAAGTCTTAAGAGCAAACACTACTGATCCCAATTCTAGGTCGTGTGTTATATAATTCTTCTCATGGATCTTCAATTGTTGTGATGCATAGGCGATTACCTTGCCTCTTTGCATGAGTACACAACCTAATCCTTGATTTGACTTGTCGCAGTAAACTACAAAGTCTTCTGGTCCATCAGGCAATGAGAATATTGGTGCATTACACAAATTGTCCTTCAAAGTCTAAAAAGCTTCTTCTTGTTCCATGCCCCACTCATACTTCCGATTCTTCTGCGTCAATGAAGCAAGGGGTTTAGCAATCTTAGAAAAATCCGTGATGAAACGTCGATAGTAACCTGCAAATCCTAAGAACGATCATATCTCGGATGGCGTCTTAGGTACTTTTTAATTCTTCATTGCTTCTATCTTACTAAAGTCCATGTGAATATCATTGATGTTAACCACGTGTCTGAGAAAACACACTTCTTGTAGCCAGAGTTCATACTTGGAAAACTAGGCAAACAACTTTTCCTTCTTTAGCAACTCCACACCAACATCAAATGAACCTCATGATCCTCCTTAGACTTCGAGTAGATCATGATATCATCGATAAACACAATGAAAAACTTGTCTAAATACGGCTTGCACACCCGGTTCATCAAGTCCATAAAAACCGTTGGTGCATTGGTTAACCCAAAAGGCATAACCGTAAACTCAAAGTGTCCATATCGCGTCCTAAATGACGTCTTGGGAATATCTTCTCCTTGTACTCTTAACTGATGGTAACCGGAACAAATATCTATCTTAGAGAAATAACACAAAACTTGTAACTAGTCGAACAAGTCGTTGATCCTAGGGAGATTCTTGGTGGTCAGCTTGTGCAACTCTCGATAGTCTATCATTCAAAATGAACCGTCCTTCTTCTTGAACAACACAGGTGCTCCCCACGGAGAGTGACTTGGTTGAATAAAACGTATGTCAAACGAATTCTAAGGATTTACGAACTATCAAATAGGGTAGCAAACGAATATTGAACCAAGGGCTAGAAAATATATAAGGGGTTTCACAGGTGCAAATAGATCTGAATCAAATGTCACAAGAATCCTTAAAAGAAAAGGATAGAGTAACTATATCGATAGTAAACGCAAACAAAAGACTCAACAAAGCGTACCAAGACAAAAGGAACACATATCGGATAACAATACGTTTCAAGATTGATAATTGAGAAAGGTAGAATTCTTATACTAATAATCGACTTTACTCGAAAGAACCAACTAAATACTGTTTTTATAAAAATTCATTTTTGAAACAATAAAGAGAGTCGTTTTAAATAAAAAAATCATTTTAAATATATAAAAAATATATTTTAAAAAATCGTTTTAAACATTGTTTTCAAAAAAAGATCAAGAGATAGTTATAAAAAAAGTGTAACGCATTTTACCAATATAAATCATTTTAAACATACTTTTCATACAATAAAATTTATCAAAAGCAAACTTATAAAAATGTAAAGATTATCTCAAATATAGTTTTGACACTCAACCAATATCACATTGTTTTCATAAAAATCATTGTAAACATAGTTTTCATAAAGAGACATTCACATAAAAGCGATGTCATAACGTATTCATGAGATCATTTCAAAAATAGTTTTTCCCAACACCATCAAGATATACTTCAAAAAGATTTTCATAACTCGACATCAATATAAATATATTACTCAAACAAAGACACCGTAATACCAATAAGGATTGTAAAATACCGTAAAAACTCTAACACAATTCTATTGTTTGAAAGCGAAAGGGAGTATAAGGAACCATATAGTCAGAATAACAGTAAAACGAACATGCACAAGAGAAATTCATACGAAGACATTACGAACCAAAAGAAGAACGTAAAGACTCATCCGTACTCACGATCAAGAGAACAACCATTGAAAAGCGCCGGTACTAACATGCCGCAACATGTTACGAAAACCAAAGGATATATAAAGAACGGAGTAATGATCCGCATTAATATGTTAGGAACAATTAATGCTTAAAAGAAAATTTTGATACTCATACGAGTAATCAGTACCACGAAAGAACCAATGAAACGTACCAATATCCAAAGAAGCAGATCCGAACAACCAATATTCATCAAGACGTCGAATAAAAAAGTTAGATCATCCATACCGACATGGTACACACAAGGAATGCTAAAATGAGGGTTATATATATCCGAGCAAATAATTGAGCAGACGAACAAACTCAAATATTGTAATAATAGTAATAACATGTATCCAGGGTATCCACAAACGTTAGATTGAAGGGAAACTTACTATCTACGCAACTGAGCCTAACATAATCGCTCATTAGGTAAAAGAGGGATTCCATAACTATACAACCATCCTTATCATGATCAAAGATATCACAACATATTACACTACCAGCTTACAAACAGACACTGATCAATGCAATCATGGTCATAAGTCTACGTGTGTGATGCCTTTATAATTATGTTGGCTACCATAATTATAATTGCATCCTTTCACACGTATACTTACTTCCAAGACTACACGTCTCTATGATAACGCAAATATATTACATAGCAAATCTTATACGACTCTAATATAACACAACCATGATGCTCCATCAAAGAAATACTTATTTATATAAAATTAAAATCGAAAAAGAAAGAAAACAAAAGCCTCATAGTGCCCGAAAATACAAAATATCCGAAAGAAATCATCGATAATAGCAATATGTCGAGGTAAAATACGGAATAAGTTTATGCTAGGACTCGCTTTGGATTGACTTTGTTTTCGCAAAAGTCACCCGACTCCGCGGGTCCAGGCTTGCTACGAGCATCCGACAAGAGATCTGATTCGGTCTCTTTCTCCGACTCTTCTAACTACCCTTCCTCCTTCGGTTCCTCGAGAGGCTCCTCCTCAATTGGCTCCTCCTCTAGATCTTTTGATGTCGAGTAGCCAGTAGGACGAGATAAAACTTAAAGAAAAGAAAGAAAATGAAAAGTATATAAACTACAGCACACATAGTTCCTATTATGCAACTATATAAAAGACTCATAGGTTATAATATAGGTTAAACCACCTACTTCTCTATAACCATTGGCTCTGATAACAATCTGTCACACCCCGCCAAGGCGGAATCGCGAGGCATAACAGGATAGGCATCATCACAACACAATGATGTCAACAATAGAGAATGTCTAAAATGCATTATATTAAAAACCAAGTGTTATGACGATACCAAACACAAAAGGGGTCTTGTATTAAGGTTAATCGCACACACAATACATAGAAATAAGAATATAAATCCAAGATAAACGTCATCATAAAACTAAATAACCGTAGTAAGAAAGTAAGAAACGAAAACTCTAGAAAAGAAGATTGCATAATGCAATTCCTAAGGTCTCTCTAGCCACGAATCTTTACATCCTTAACTTCGCTATGCACACCTGAAAATGATGCTTAAAACGTCAACAAATATGCTGGTGAGAGTCATAGGTTTTAGACACACAACTAAACTCATTTTCACTGCGATTAACAAAACAGGGTAGGACAATAATGAACCATCAAGAACCTATGCTAGCATGCAACAAAATCATATCAATACATTCAATCCATTAATTACACATTCGGGCTTAGAATAGCTGGAACTATAAGAAACCAATCTCACCCAGAATGTACCACACAAATATATTCACACACTGGGTAGGCGTACCCATCCGATCCCATGGTACCATGACCAACACTGAGTAGGCGTACTCATCTGATTCCAAATAACACAAATCACACCGAGTAGGCGTACTCATCTGATCCCAAATCAATATCAACATGTATCACATATTCATATAATAGTCATGTAATGTCCATACGCATTTAAATCACATAATCACAGCAATGAAATATTTCAAAACATTTGCATCATTTCCATCCCAATTAAAAAAATGGAAGAATATGACTATAAAACTCACTTGATGCACAACTACTTCACGAATTCCTTGAAATCAACTAAACATAAATAAAACACGTATTACACACGATTAGGCTAAATGCCCAAGACGATGTAACAATCACTTAATGGACTTCTATGCTCATATTATGATTATAAACCCTTTACCACACTTTTCATATCTCACTTATACCATAATACTCTTAATTCATTTATCCAAGTTTTCTAGTTTTTTTGGCAGAATTTTATAGTCACTTTATGACCACAAATAAAATACTAAATGATCAAATTAGCTTTCCTCCTTTTATTCCTTACCTTCCCAATGGGTTATAAACTACTGTGAGTTTTTAGAAAAAATAATATTGAGCCTAACTATTTTATAAAAATTCAACATCACAAAGTACTCAGATTCGGATCTGATTCGACCATCAAAATGTTTAGCTTGATCAGACCCATTTAAACACTTAGGAAAATTCTACAAAAATTCTAGAAAATCATACACATCATGAACTTGCTACAGTAGAAATCCCATCAATTAAAAAGACGTTTTGATATGGTTTTTGACCTTACAAACACAAACCAGAATTTGCTCAAAAAACTCAGATTTTACAACGAATCTTGTAAAATTATTTTGACTGACTTTCACTCAGTTTTAATTCATAAAACCAATGGGGTTGGAAAGTAGACTCTTTATAATTATTTTCAGGCTCAAAAAAATCAATAAAATATATCCGTATGACCAAGTTATGACACTTACAAGATGCCCTAAAAATCTGCCCAATTTTAATTCCGAATTTAACAACATCTAAACCTAATCAAACGCATCCAAACACCATTAATTATATCCTAATTTATTACTAAGGATCATATTAACATATTTACTGAATTTTAATGAAACCCTAATTTATCCATCAATTAAAGTTACTAATTATAAGAAAAATTAAACAAGAACTTAATTAAAAACATACCTAAACTTTTCACCCGAGTACACACGAATCACCACCTTAATTCTTGATAAAAAAATATTTTTTTCCAAACAAAACAAAAGGGGGAGAAAAAGTGTTTTAGGGTTTTTCTTAATTTTGTATTTATAATACCTAGACTCCTAACTGTCACGTTTGAAAATGATTTTAAGTTGATTTTATGAAATAACAAGAAAGTAAATTGAGAAAATTAAAAGTAATAGAAGATATCAAGGAGAAAGGCGTGCTAGCCTGGACATTTCATTACTACCGTTATAACTACGTTTTCCTGTGCAATGTTACATCATGGTTTCATTGATGGTTTCTAAAGTCGACAGACCTGAATAGATATCTTTAGTCTGTCTTATAATTCCTGCGATCCCGAATCCCCCGAAAGTAAAAAAGGTAGGGCAACCAAGTCATAGTGATTAATCCTAACTATCCCAAGAACTAGTCTAATAACCTTTATAGTAACCATCTCAAAAAGAGTTCCTGTGTTTTTTAAGTATATTAAGTAATAGAGGCGGTAACCTAGTTAGTTCCTACACTAGGGATATGGTTTTAAACCTACCCTAGTACCCCTGCTAATCCTATGTGTAACACCCCCAAAATGAGTCGCATCGGAATATGATATTCCGGGGGCGTTACTTCATAGATCAATAGCACAAGATATGAGAACGACCTCTAAAAGAGTCGTTTAAAACTAATACATTGGATTTCATAAATGGTTTGTTACAAAAGCCCATAAGCTTAAATTGTTCAACTTGAAAAGTAAAGATTTCACCACATAACAATATCCCAAAATGTAATGCATGTAAATCTTTATAGCAATATGACTTCAAAAGAAGACCATCTAATGTACCCATGACTTGCACCTTATTGACCTGAGAAAACATGTTTAAACTGTCAACAATAATGTTGGTGAATTTATAGGTTTATAAATTTAATGAAGCTGATAGCAAGATTTCCCTATAATAAAGCAACGAATACAATATCACAAAAATGTATTACGATATGCACTAAGCTCATGACACTGAAGCTAAACAATGTATGTATATCAAATACATATAAATGATGGTGCCTAATGTAGATGATCAACCCGTAACATCTATGAGTCCGAAATGGTATACGTTCGTCGTTTCCGGCCAACCGATAAACTAGCAAGTGCTACTTGCCCGAACGGGGATGTTAATTCCCAAATAGATCTATTCATAACATTCGCGCTTACAATCCAGTAATTAACAGTTCATGATGATGGGCATAGTGGGTTACAGCTACTTAGGCAAACTCGTAATATTTGAATTTAAAATGTACTTGCATCCATTTTGTAAAACAAACATGATCTCATCCCCGAGATTTGATAATGGATTAAAAGTATAAGATGGGGACTATAGACTCACCTAATGTTAAAATGGATGGGGTAGCAACGAATATGAAGCGTAGCAAGGTAATGGTGCACGCGGAGAAAAACAATAAGCAACACCTATCTGCTACCTAAGTAATAATACACATATTATTAATCATGTAATATATTCGTGGAGGCTTTTTTTAATTCAATTTCGATAAAAGTCGTATTTTTATATAAAAATGAAGAGGGGAGTTATTTTGAATACCATTTTTTTCTTGAATATTGAGGGACCAATCCCAGTCATCCATCAAAAAAATGAAGGGAGGAGATTAACCCACTTTTATTAATAAAAAAATCATAAAAAACGGAAGGGCATCTCGGTCATTTTACCTCACACACCTACCACTCTCTTAATTAATCAAACCCCGTCTTTTTTAGATCTGCTATTTTCTCTCTCACCAAACACACACTAAAAACACACACAACACATAATTTTACACTGATCAAAAAATACACACACTAAACACACACACACACACACGCATCAAAATTGCCTGAAAAACTAAGTTTATGTGAGAAGCTAATGAATGAAACGAATCACATAGGTTTAGTAGTTGATGTTTATAGTGATAAGAATAAGCATTTGCTTGAACGTGATTCATTGCCTTGGAATGGTAGGATTCCGTTTCATCGAGTTAATATTAAGAATGATTCCAGGCTTGAAGGTCTCAAAAGTGCTCCGATCCGGTATAATCATCTTTTTTTGCTTAATTAATGCTTATTTTGTTGTGGATCTGTATTGTGACTTTAATTTTGTTGAGAATGTTACTTATTTTAAGTTGTAGTTATATACAACACTCTATTTTGCTTAATTAGTGTTTATTTTGTATTAAAAAGTTGTTGTGGATCTGTATTGTGGCCTTAATTTTGTTGAAAATGTTACTTATTTTAAGTTGTAGTTATATACAACACTATATTTTGCTTAATTAATGCTTATTTTGTATATAAATTTGTTGTGGATCTGTATTGTGAACTTAATTATGTTGATTTAATGATTTTGAGTCAGAATAAGTTGTGGTTATAATCATCATTTTTGATTAAATTGGTATAAAAAGTTAGTTGTGTGTATAATATCATATATGATAATATGCTTGAAAGTCTATATGATATATGATATAAGTTAGGTTTTAAGCATGTATGGCGATTTTGTTGATTAAATTGGTTTGAAAAGTTAGTTGTGTGTATAATATCATATATGATAATAATCTGCTTGAAAGTTAACTTCTTTAACATTATAATATATCATATATGATAATGTGCTTGAAAATTGAATTAAATCTTTTTATTTGTGTAGAGAAGACTGTTTTCAAGGCATCTTGAACACCACAAGCATCCAAAGGCCTAAAAAGCTCAATGAAGAAGCTAATAAATTTTTATTTCACGGTTAAAAAGTATTCTTCGTTTTTTTCTTGTAATCTCCGTATGGAGTTTTGATATCTATGGACGACTTTGTAAATCATCGAAAACTTTCTTTGTACAATGTCTTGATAAAATGATATAACTTTCTTTGTATTATGTCGTTATGTTTTATGCTGAAATGAAAATGGCGAAATGTTTGTGGATGTGATTTTTGATACTATGTAACACATTCATAACCACTTATAAAAAACATTAGAACAAGAAATATGTTATCATTGTTTAAATATCAAGTATGATGGTTAATAAATTACTGGTGATTGTGTTAAATCACATATGATTTCTAAAAGAAATCACATATGATTTCTAAAAGAAATCACATATGATAGTTTGCTACAAAATTGTAAAATACAAATACCACATCTGATATGTAATAGATTCGCATTCATGTAAGATCAAAATCAACCAAAATCAAGTAAAATAGAATTTTTAACACTTGTTCATATAAAAATCAAACATTAAAAAGAGTACTTTCAAATATCGCATGTGATAATTGTAATGAAAAGAAAAATAATATAAAATCATACGTGATTTCCTAGCATATCAAATGTGAAAAAAATCAATCAGTTTGATGAATTTATCATTGAACCAAAGCTTTTTTATTCTTTAAACAACTCTCCTTCTTCTTTAACCAAGTCTTATTCTTCTTGAACCAAACCTTCTTTTTCTTAAACAACTTCTTCTTTAATCACAACTTCTTGTTGAACCACGACTTGTTCTTGATATTCAAACCTTAGCTCCTCTTGTTGTAATCAAAACTTCCACATAATGAACATGCATTTTTGTTCTTCAAAACTTCCACATAAGTTGTTTCATGACAAAAAGCAAAAAGCACATATGATATCACATATGATATATCTAATAAAACAGGATCCATCAAAATGATATATCACATGTGATATCACATATGATATATCAAACAAAATAACCTTAATTATAAACACATTAACCCAAGCTAAAATCACATATGATATATTTTATATCAACTCAAAATTGCTTATTGCTAAGTAATAAGTTAAAACCAGCTTAATTCAGCTTATATCAATAACTTAATTCAATCAAATGCTAAATAATAAGTTATTCAGATCATAAAACTACCTAATAATACAACTTATTCACACTAACTCTCATCTAATTCATAAGCTTATTCATATAACTCTCTTATCCTCTAATTCATAAGCTTATTCACATGAATCAGCTAAAAAGGATAAAATAACCAGATCTGATGAAAATAAGCTAATAAGCTAGCTTATAATTCATCACAATAAATTCAAATCATAATAATTCATAAGCTTATTGATAACTCTCCTCTAATTGATAAGCTTATTCACATAACTCTCCTATAATTCATACGCTTATTCACATAAATATCCTCTCCTCTAACTAATAAGCTTATTCACATCAATCACCTAATAAGTTAGCTTATAATTAAGAATAATAAATTATGATAAATCATCAAATAAGCTGAATAATAAGCTTATAAATTGGTCAACTTAGAGACTACACCTTTTTATAAATATATATAAATATAAATAAATATATAAATATATAAATAAGAGGGTAAGAATAAAAAAACTCACAATTATAGTAATCCGGGAGTACGATTCCCGGGTCGTTTCCCCGATGAGGAATGCAATGGAAAGTCGAAAGTCGTTTTGAGAATCGATGCTTGAATGGGACAAATTTGATTGGGATTCTAATTCTACGGGAAAATTAAGGCAATTTAAACTAAAAACAATTAAGGGCACTAAAATTAAACTAAAAACGCAAAACGGGAATCCTAAAAACGCGCTAAATTATCAACTATATCAAAATTAAGCCCTAAAAATGCAAACTTAGTTTCTAAACCTCTAAAATGACAAAAGAAAATTTTCTAAAAAAGATTTATATTTTTTGGCTTTTTAATAATTTTTTATGAATTAAAAACTAATTTAATCTATTTAAAATCCTAGAAAATAGCAAATTAATACCTAAAAATTCAAAAAAATGATATTCTACCTTAGAAAAGTCTAAAATATGATAAAAACTCAGAAAACTATTTTTAACTACTTTTTATAATAAAAATCTATTTTCTAAAATTAATTTAAAAAGCTAAAAATCAAATTTAAAATCTAAAAGTGGTAAAAATGATTTTAATGCTTGTAAACCTAAAAATATTTATTCTAAAACCAAAAACTATTTTTTTGTAATTTTCTAAAAACTTTTTCTATTTTTAAAAGACTTTTAAAAATTTTAACTTTCGAAAAATAATTAAAAATAACAAATAAGAATGAAAAATTCTAAAAAAACAGGAAAAGTCCTAAATGTAGTGACAAAGGCAGGAAAAATAAAATGAAACAAGCAGCTTATCAAATAAGCCCTAAATAAGCCAAAACAGGCTACAACTTATTACAAGAATATGGGCTCAAAAAGGTGTTATATGGATTGTTTGTGCAAACACAAACGGATGAGCTATTGTAGCAAAGTGGTTATGAGTGTGGTGTGTGGGACGTTTGGTTGAGAGGGTAGAGGTCCCAGGTTCGAGCCCTGGCTCACTTGGGACTTCCCCTTTCCCAAACGTTTTTGATTTCCATTTTTTTACAACTTTTTAATAAGCAAATTTTAAGCACTTTTTGTGAAAACAAAATTTTTACTTTTTAGAAATAAGCCCTGAAAATAAGCTTTTTGAGTGACAGTGGGCTTCACTTAACTAACAAGCTTAAATGGCTAACTGTTTTGATCTTTGAGCACAAATAAGCAATCCTAAAAAAGAAATAAGCTAGGACAGGCACTCATCTACACTTAATAAGCATAAACAAGCAAAAATAAGCAAAGAACTTAAGCTACAATAAGCTAAAATAGACAGATTACTTAAAAGCTATAAAACTTAAGAATTTTACTCTAAGATGCAAATAAGCTACAATAAGCTCTAACCTAAGAGGAATAAGCTAAAATGGGCTTAAACTAAACTAATAAGCAATATTAAACCTAAATAAGCAAAAGAAAATAAGCAGATAAGCTAAAATAAGCAATTGGTCTTTTTGACCAAAACTGTCAATGAAAACAGCAAGGGGGCACTTTTGAGCTTAAAAATAAGCTCTTAAACAGATCCTTATGGCTAAACAGCTTATACCCCTAAAAAGCTTAAACAATAAGCTATAATTATCAGCAATCAAAAGAGAGTTTGAAACACAAATAAGCCCTTAAAAAGCTTAAAGAAAAAGCTGTTTGTTCATTTTTCAATACTTAGAAAACTTTTTTCAATTTTAACAAAACCAAACTTTGAGCTTAAAAATAAGCAAGTAAACAGATCCTTATGAACTTTTAACCAACAAACAGATTGGGATTTAACTTCAAAGAACAAGTATCAACAATAGAAAAACATTTTGAAATCAAGAATAAGCCACAGAGATCATATCAAAAAGCAGTTTCTTCTTTTTTAACACTTTGCAAATTTTTTGACAGAAATGAAAAATCACAAAACAACAATGCAAGCCTAATGATTTTGATACTAACTTGTTTTACCACTTGCATAAACACATAAAAATCAAACTTCTCATAAGATTAAAATTCATGAATAAATAAGCTTTAAACTCACAGTTTCAAACAACACTTTCTTAAAATCTTAATTTTGAGTTTTAACACTTAAAATCTTAAACAAACTAAATTTTATATCTAGTATTACCTAATCAAAGTTGACTCAAAATCACAAAACAGGTTTTGACCCTCTTTAACCCATTTCATAGTTAAACCAAACACCCCTTTAAGTAAGAAAACAATATTTTTAACTTGTAAACCTGATTTTTAACACACAAACCCTTAATACCAGATCTTAATTAACTTATTATGAACACAATGGGCAAGTTTTAACAGCTAAAAAGCACTTAAATAAGCTAGAACTAATTATGCAATAAATAAGCTAAAATGACAGGTTTTCAAGAAAGCTTGCACAAACCACTTTTAAACTAAAGATTAAGCAAGATAAGCAATCAACATCATCAGCAAACATAAATAAGCAAATAAAAGCAAGCAATAAGCAATTATAAGTAGTAAAACAGTAAATGAGCTAGAAAATTAAAATGAAGACTTACAAGCACCCTTGCTCAAAACAGGGCAGACAATCAAGTCTACAAGCTTTAGCTTGTCAAAAGACAAGCTAGTAAGGTCTATAAACTCTTCTAAAGTTAGCTTATCATCCAAAAAGCTGTGGTATTTTAAGTGGTGAACTCTTTTTTTTGTAAATTTTCTTAACTGTTTATATATCTAAGATACTTTTTAATGAAAACAGGTTATAAAAGAGTTTATATAAGAACTTTTAGTGGCTTTTGAAACATAAGTTGTCCTTCAAAACAATAAGAACTTAAGACAGATTTTGAGAACCAAAACTATATTTCATTAAACTTGAAAAACATTACAAGTAAAAGTAAAATTACATTAAAACTAAAATGAGCTGAAATAAAAACTAACTAGGTAAAGACTTATGCCAAATGGCTACAAGAGGACCTATTTATACTAAACGTATGAAGGTTCTAGGTCTTGTTTCTCTTGTGCTTCTTTGCTGAGGAGGTTGAGGCTGTTTTTGTTGTGTGAGGGAAATCCATAGCCAATCCTGTCCATCAATTTTGTGTGCTCACCAAGCTAAACGATCTCAACCCTCAATTCTTTGTCATTATCCATGGACCAATGGATGTTCATAGGATTGCCAACGTGTAATGCCAGCTGGTGTGGGTGGACAAGGGTGTGAGGTGTGTAGAGGAAAGGGTCGACAAAGTGGAGAAGAAAGGGGGGGGGATAGTACTGGCTGGTTTTTGGCGGGTTGTGAGGGATGATGAATAGTATTTTGAGTTGCAGGGTACAAGTTTAGTGAGTTAGCAACTTGAGTCCCCCAAAGTGTATACGTTTATTACTCCCACAGTCCTTGTAGTGTATGAAACTTTGAGGGCTTAGCAAAGTTAGCCCCTCAAAGTTATACATGCTATTGCATCCATAGTCCTTGTGTGACTAACGAAGCTTAACAACCTTTGGTTAGGCTTGTTAACTCAGTTAAGGCTTTTGGTATGATTTGGGCCGAGAATGGTATAAAGGGATTTTGGCTTTATATAGAAGGGTTTATATAAGTGGGCTGACCCGGGCCCACTAGGTGGGTACGAGTGGGCCCACTTTTGGCAGTTTACGTTTTCGGGTTCGGTTTTCGATGCTCTTTCCGAATCCACTTCCTGGGGTTGACTTTGACTTGATTTGACTTTAACTTTTTGTTGACTTTTGGCTTTGACTTGACTTTTCTTTGACGCTCTTTCCGATCTTGTGCTCGGTTTTATCGATTTGGCTTCGATCTTTGTCCTTTTCTTGGATATCCGTTTCCTGCACAATACAAATGCAAAACATACAAATACAATGTATTTTTGGTACGTTTTTAGTCATTTAAGTCCGATTTTAGTGGTCAAATGTATGTGTAATTAAACACATACCAAAATCCCCCATACTAAGATATTGTCGTGTCCTCACGCAATGCTATAAGTAAGTACTTAGGAAACTAAGAATCTCGATCCCCCTCGACTAATTACCTCGAAAAAGTAGCTAAGTGTTCATCAAGGGGAATTAAAGAATCAAGAGTTTAGAGAAGCCCCATTTTTACCATTTTTAATGATATACACTTATTCCTAATATTTTTGTATTTTTCTCATTTTTTTGCAACTAATTAACATTTTTGACTTTCGTTATTTTCATAACCGTTAGGGATCATAGAACAAGATGCATTTCGATCCGAGAATGCCCCCAAAAAGGATAAATATCAGTTAAGATGCTAACACTACTCATATTTGCAACTTGTGAACTTTTCACTCCCGACAATTATTACATCTTAG
>BQNB010114428.1:0-21752 GCA_026074375.1 Tanacetum coccineum
TAGTGATAGCTTATTTAGTTCAGAGTCTAGCTTAATCAAGATTTCTAGCTTATTTAGTTGTGTTAAAAGTTAAAAAAAAGTTAAGTGTGTTCTGTCTTAATTTTAAGCTGTTAACTAGCTTATTAACAACTTTTAGAAAAGTTGTTTTCAAAAAAATGGCTTATTTTTATCTGTTTTACAACTTTGCTTTTTAGGTTTTTGCAAAAAAAAAGGGAAACCAAGGAAGTCGGGGGTGAGCAAGACTCGAACCCCCGACCTCAACCTAGTCTCACCCTTTTATAAACCTCACAACACACACACACTCAACCAACGTGCCCTGGGGTCTTTTTCGGTTTAGGATTGCAAAATTAATCTTTTATATACGTTTTAGCTCTTTTAGCTTATTAGGAGTTTTTAGCTTATTTCACAGCTTATTCGATAAGCTGTTTTCACCAACTTATTTTTCTTAGATTCTACATTGTTCAAGCTATTTTTTGTAATTTTTCCAGTTTTTTTATAAATAGTTTAGTATTTTTAAACATTTAATTTTGTTAAAATCGTTTTTAATTCATAAAAAATTATAAAAAAGTCAAAAAAATATAATTCTTTTTTAGAAAATTTTCTTTTAACATTTAGAACCTAGGAAAATTAGATTTGCTTTCGTAGGACTTAAATTGCAAAATCTTGTTTTTTAAAGAACGGGATTGAATCCCGTTCATGTTTTTAGAGTTTTTAAGCTTAAATCTTTTCCGTTTTTGGTCTAGTTTTCTTTGTCCTAGCTTTTTAGTCAATTAAAACTTATAAAAACCAAAAAGATCATTGTAGGACTTAATTTTGTTGATTTAGGGTTTTTAGGTCCCGTTTAGGATTCTCGAATTGCATTTTTAGTTAAAATTTAATTTCCCGTTATTGTAGTTAGGTTTAATTGTCCCTTTATTTGCTCGCTATTAGGAACTTAGAAAACAAATCATCTTTGAACCAATTCAAGTCATTGTCCAAATAACAAACGAGGTCTCAATTTCATAAATCTTTGGGAAAACGACCCGGTAATCACTTACCGGTTAAACGTATGATATTTTTGTGTAGATTTTTACTTTTAATCTTTGTCCTCAAGGATTATTAGTGAATTTCTTTATACTCTAGTATTATACGTATATAAAATATCGTATCATGGAACTGGAGAATAGTGTGGCAAAATTGCTTTTGGAAAACGAGCGTCGTTGTAATGAAATTAATCATGTTAAACATGTTTTTAAAGAGTAGTTTGACTTAATTAAAAAGACACGTGTTCGTTCTAAAGAAAAGAGTGACTCTTTAATTGATAAACTGAACTTAAAATCTACAGAGAATGAGGATTTAAAAGCTCAAATTCAAGATAAGGTTTTTGTGATCACAAATACCATCTGCCAGCACTATTGTTCCAGGCATGTTCAAGCTAGATTTAGAACCTTTGGCACCTAGGTTATTGCAAAATAGGGATGTTCATATAAAATACCTTAAGTATGCTCAGGAACAAGCTGATATTCTTCGGGGAATAGTCGAACAAGCTAAAGCAAAACAACCTTTAGATAAAGAGTTAGACTTTGCCTGTAAGCATGCCCAACGAATTCAGGAGTTACTTGTATATGTTCGAGATACATGCCCTAATGCGATTAATAATAGTGCAAAAAAGGTTGTTGTCACACCCAAAAATAAGGTCAAGAAAGTTAGGTTTGCTGAACCTCTCACATCCTCAAGCAACAGTAAACAGGTAGAGTCATCAAAAACATCAGATTCTAACACACCTGTGTTGTCTTCTACAGGATTGAAGTGTTCTACTAGTAAGTGCGGATCAAAGCCTACTGGAAATAAAAGGAATGATAGGATCTCGCAAACAACAAGTAGGAACATGAAGAATAAAGTAGAAGCCCAACCTAGGAAAGTTAATAAAAAGAATCGTGTTGTTGAATCTATTTGTGATGTTGATGTTAAGCATTCACTGTTAAATGCGAATTCTGAACCTATTTGTGCTAATTGTAAGAAATCTTTGTTTGATGATGTTCATGATAAGTGTCTTCTTAATTTTGTGGAAACTGTAAATAGCCGTGCTAAATCTGCTAAGAAACATAAAAAACAAAATATTTGGAAACCTATGGGTCATGTATTCACTGAAGTAGGATTTAAGTGGAAACCAGCAGGCAGAACTTTCACTATAGTTGGTAATTTATACCCTTTAACTAGGATCACTTCAGCTAACGTAGTGCCACCTAAGAAAACCACTTCGCACTCAGTTGAAACACAAAAACCAGAGCTTAAAGTTTATAGCAGGAAACCCAAAAATGTTAAAAATGTATGTTAATACAAATAATGCCTAAAAACGTTATTTATATTTTTCGACCTCTCAACGTTTTGATAATAACAAAATGTAAAAACGTTTACAATAAAAATAAACGTTTACAAATTATTAAATGTAAAATTTCATTTCTAAGATTAGTGATCACTTAAGGTATGGACAAACAAACATAAATACAGCAAGATTAGATGAATCAAGAAAATATTTTTCTCTAATCCTCATACATTAATCTCACAAAAGTATTTTTTTTTTCAAAAATACTTTTACAAAATATTTTCTAATTAAAATAAAAAGTTTTATTAAAAACTTAAAATTTGAAATTCAAATTTCCCCCCAAAACGGAAGCTTCTACACCAGATACAACCTTCCCCACAAAAAGACAAAAAAGGGAGCGGAGTCTAGGCGGCGGCCCCCCTTATAGGCCTGACGACCCCCTTATATATAAGGGACCGCCCCTAGAGAGCCGTTGGGATTCCCTGCCTATAAATACTGCTCCATTCCCAACAAAAAAATGATTCCTCTTTGCACGAAATTTTTCAGTCTTTTCTTTCTCTCTTTAAACCTTCTTTCTCTCACTAAAACTCTTGATCACTAACACACTTATATCTTTGTTTTCAAGTGACTAATTATCTCTCCTATCTCTCCCTCTCATTCAAGTGCAAGAGAAGAACACTCGTATTCGTCGAGAAATAAAGTATTAATTAGTGATCTCTCCTCACTCTTCTAATACCAAAACTCTATTTTATGTATCTTGGTGTATTTGAGTGATTCGGATATTGTTAGATCCGATAGTGTAGATCGTGTGAGTGTGATATCTGTGAATTGGTAATTGGCATCTAGCTAAGATTAGGAATCGACATTTAGCTTAGTGTCGGAAAATAATGTAAGCGACGTGTAAACGGTTTCTCCCCTAAAGGGAGCTTGTTGACATAGTGAAATCTTGAGTAGGATACTCGGAGTGGAGTAGGGCGAAGAGGTGCTTTGTAGCCGAACCACTATAAAAACTCGTGTCTTGTTTGTTGTTTCTTTCCTTAATCTCTTTAACATTATTATTGTTGTTATTTAGTTTCGTTTAATAGTAATTCTTGTTTATATTGTGATTTGATTGAACATATAACTCGGATCTATACATTTTTGAAAGTAAACTTTTAAACCGTAAAACAAACATGTAAACTATTCAACCCTCCATTCTAGTTTCCACAATGTAGGTTCGAGTAAAAAAGCTAAGATTGTAGAATCTAAGAATGCTAACCACTCGAAACCCAATCATACTTGGGGATCCAATGCTACAGATATTCCATCGTCTTCTTCTCTTGTCATGGCAGGTTGTCCAAATTATTCTCTGGTATATGGACTCAAGATGTTTGAAACACATGATAGGGAATCGCTCTCAGCTCATGAACTTTGTTAGTAAATTTCTGGGTACAGTTAGATTAGGAAACGACCATATTGCAAGAATTATGGGGTATGGTGACTATCGGCTAGGAAACGTTACTATCTCAAGGGTTTACTATGTTGAGGGTCTTGGACAAAACTTGTTTTTTGTTGGTCAATTTTGCGATGGAGATCTTAAAGTCGCATTTCTGAAAAACACTTGCTTTATTCGTAATTTAGAAGGTGTTGATCTACTTTCTGGATCCCGTGACACAAATTTGTACACAATTTCTCTTGATGACATGCTTCAAACATCTCCGATCTATCTTTTATCCAAAGCTTCAAAGACTAAGAGCTGGTTATGGCACCGTCGGTTATCACATCTCAACTTCGGTACTATTAACAAGCTAGCTAAAGACGGCCTTGCAAGAGGCATTCCAAGGCTTAAATTTCAGAAAGATCATCTGTGTTCAGCATGTGCATTAGGAAAAAGCAAGAAATCCTCTCATCAACCCAAAGATGAAGACACTTACCAGGAGAAACTATATCTCTTGCATATGGATTTGTGTGGCCCAATGCATGTGGCAAGTATTAACGGGAAAATGTACATCTTAGTGATTATCGATGATTACTCAAGATTTAATTGGGTTAGATTTTTAAGAACAAAAGATGAAGCTCCTGAGGCCATCATTAAATGTATAAAAAATATACCAGTTTGTTTGAATGCCACTTTTCATAATGTTCGAATAGATAATGGAACCGAATTTGTCAATCAGACACTTCGTGAATTTTATGAAAATGTTGGCATCACGCATCAAACATCTGTTGCCCGCACTCCTCAGCAGAACGGCGTTGTCAAAAGGCGAAACCAAACTCTTGTAGAAGCTACCTATACAATGTTAATATTTTCTAAAGCTCCATTATTTTTATGGGCTGAAGCAATCAATACAACATGTTACACCCAAAACCGTTCAATAATCTGTCGCCGATACAACAAAACTACATATGAGCTTATGCAGGATAAGAAACCAGATTTATCATTCTTTCTTGTCTTTGGTGCACTCTGTTATCCTACCAATGACAATGACGACCTGGGGAAATTAGATGTAAAAGCTGACATTGGTATTTTCGTTGGTTACGCGCCCGCAAAGAAAGCGTTCAGAATCTATAACAAAAGAACCCAAAAAATTATTGAAACAATTCATGTGACATTTGATTAGCTGACAGCCATGGCTTCTGAACAATTTAGTTCAGGACCCGGGCTTAAATGTATGACTCCTACAACATCCAGTTCAGGACTCGTTCCAAACCCTGTTTCTTAACAACCTTGTATTCCACCAAATAGAGATGATTGGGATCACTTGTTTTAACCTATGTTCGATGAATACTTCACTCCTCAATCAATTACTGTCTCTCCAGTTCAAGAAGCTGATGCTCTGAGAGCTGTGGTTTTAGCCGATTCTCCTGTGTCAACTTCTATTGACTAGGATGCTCCATCATCAAGTACTCATTTCTCAAGGTTTTTAAGAATCACCAAAAACACCAATCTTTCGTGATGATCCACTTAATGAATCTCCTCATGAGGAATAAACTTCTCAAGGATCATCATCGAATGTGAGACAAATCCACACTCCATTTGAACACCTTGGTAAATGGACTAAGAATCATTCTATAGCAAATGTGATCGGCGATCCTTCTTGTTCTGTCTCTACGAGAAAGCAACTCTAAACTAACGCAATGTGGTGTTATTTTGATGCCTTCCTGACTTCGGTAGAACCTAAGAACTTCATATAAGCAATGATCTACAAGGGACACACCTATGGTAGAAAATAGTAAACTGGATTAGAGGCTGAATATATTGCTTTATGCAGGGTGTTTGTGCTCAATCGCTATGGATGCCGTTCCACAGCTACAGATTAAGACGATCAATTCAATAGATTCCCTCTGTACAGCAACAACAAGAGTGCGATTGCTTTAGCTGCAATAAATGGTCAAAACACTCACGAGCCAATCACAGTCGATGTTGTTAACACCACCCAAAAATCAGGACAACAACAGCGGAATGGTGGAACATTAGGGGTGCTACTTCTAAGGCACAAAACACATTCACAGAAAGACGACCATTAAAAGGACTTTAAATAAAGTCATATTCTATTTAATAATATTCTATAAGAAACGTGATAAAAATAATTGAAACAAAATAATTTGACACATGTTAGGAAATCACCAATAAAATTAATAAAAATGTTCTTGCATAAAAGTAAACGCACGTTTTAAAGTTACAAAATAAATAAACGATGTTTCTAAACTCGCGAGGTATACTAGGTCGTTAACTTAACTATCATGGATGTTTTAATAGTTAAGTTTTAAATATAGGTATTCACGATCTCAAATCATGTAGTAAACAAGTTATGAACCCCCCTTTTCGGACGTTTGGGTGAGGTGACCACCCCCAATGTTATAAAATGTCACATTTTTCAAATTGTTTAAGATCGTGTAGTGCTTGTGTCAAATTAGTGACCCACCTCGTTTCAAACTAGTGATCAAACTAGTGAATACCCTCAAAAATGTCATAAACTCACATTTTTCAAATGGGTATTCACAATCTCAAATCTATATTTGAAACATATATTGACATTTGGGGGTGGTCACCGCACTACTTGTGTCCAATAGTTATGCCCCACAAAAGTAATATAGGATGCTTGCCAACACCCGGACACCTCTCAATGTTAAATGCACCTTGATCAAACTAGTGACCCAAGGAAAGGTGGGGATTGTCAGTCTCGATAGATCTATCCACAACACTCGCGCTCACGACACTAGCAACTGACGGTTCATGATAAACAGGGGACTTAAGTGGCAGAGAAGGTACTTAGGCAATAATATCAGGCATTAATCTGGATAGCATACACTTTGAAAAACACTTGTGTCCGTAGTAAAACAATCATGTCTAAAATTCACGGTTTCAAATATAGGTATTCACGATCTCAAATCATGTAGTAACAAATCAAGCTTTAGTAAAAATAATCATGTAACGTTTACGTATAGAAATCAATAAGTTTATGTAGTAAAACGAGCACGTATTCTCGCCCCGAAAACAGTTTAAGAAAACCATTAAAAGAGAAAAGGTGGGGCTATGAACTCACAAAGTATTGAAAGGTAATTGTACTGTAGTAAAATATACAAGTTTGTAAACGAGCATGTATTCCCCTCGCGGGTTTATAAAACATTGAAAAGATTGAAATGCGAGACTATGAACTCACCTCGAGTGAATGGAAATCAACAAGTATTCACAATAGAAAAATGCGTCACGAAGGACTATGGATCCGGAAAAGCAACCTGATCCATATTGGTCGTTTTAAGTACCGAGTAATTTGAATATAATCTTATATTTGTTACAATCTGTGAACTATCGTTGAGGCTATCTAATTAAGAGGTTCATGACAGACGTTTAGAGGAGTTAGGATACTTTAATCGTAAATCCAACAACAGTCGAAACGCCATCGAGAGGCCTCATTCTGAAAATTCTTCTAGGTAATATAGTACTTTGATAACCACATAATATTCTATATAGCTCAATCACCAACTAATGGTTTTGGTAAAATTGTGTTTAAGAAGTTAAAACGTTTATAATTATCGTTTTTTAGTAAACACTGCGTAACTTTTCGCGTTGTAAAACGATTCGCTAGCGTTTCTTATGCCCATCTTTTACGTTCCAAGACGAGTTATCATATAATCGACATTTTGAATTCGGGACCTACTGAGTGAACAGTAAAAATTAATGTTCACATCAGACTTAGGGTATTTTTTATCGATTTAATTGTCGTAAACCCGTTAAACGTCGTTTTTTTATTCGTTATAGCTCCTGGTTTTTAACTGATTTGTCGAGGACGTTCTGTTATTTGAAAGTTCTAAATTTTTTGACGGTTTACAAAAATATAATTTATTGTATGAATAGTACACTTTTATAAAAATAGGATTGGTTCTGCCAACTCCTTGAAAGTAATATCTCAATGTAAAATGCACCTGATCAAATTAGTGACCAAATGGATAGGTGGGGGGTGTCTATCTCGATAGATCTATCCAACTAACACTCGCGCTCTCGACAACCTAGCAACTGACGGTTCTGATAAAAAGGGGATTAAGTGGCAGAGAAGGTACCTTAGGCATTATGAAATAGGGAAATAGCTACAGTTTAAAAACATTGTGTCGCGTAGTTAAAAACAAACATGTCTAAATTCATGGTTTCAATATAGGTATTGACGAATCTCAAATTCATGTGCAAAACAAATCGAGCTTTAGTAAAAATGTCATGTACAGGTTATGTAGTAGAAAATCAATAAGTTTCTCTTTGTAAAAGAGAATGTATTCTCCCCCAAAACACGTTTTAAAACGTAAAAATAGGGGTATGAAATCACATGTATTGAAAGGTAATTGTACTGTAGTAAAATTATACAAGTTTGTAAACGAATAATTATTAACCCTTGATTGATGTAAACATTTAATTGTTTGATGTCCGTTTACGCTAAACGATAATTTTTAACTTACGCGATTTAACTATTAAAAATAAAAGTAACCGCGTACGAGAAAGAAAAATAAATAATTAGTAAAATAGATGACGTCGTAAAAGACCTGAAAATACGGAAATGTTACAAGACTAATGAGACTCAAACAGTTAAAACTAAAGTTGATAAAATTGGTCAAACTTCTCAGAAATAAGGAATTGGATTTAAGAAAATAAAAGCCTGCTTTGTTTGTAAAAGTACTGACCATTTGATCAAAGATTGTAATTTTCATGACAAACAGAGTCAAGAACCTAAGCTGAAAACTGTGGTCAATACTGGTCCAAGGGTGGACAAACCAGTATAGGATAATACTAAAAGGGTTAATCATCAAAAAATTTCAAAATACCCTCCATTTAAGAAAGACTTTATTCCATCAGGAGTACTAACTAAGACAGGTTTGATTTACTCCTGTTGAGCAAAATGAGAAAAGGCAAATCAATCACAGTTAGTAACTGCTAGGCCTGTTAGTACTGTTAGACCATTTGCCCTAAAAACAGCACAAACTAGTAGTGTTGTTAGACCAATTTTACCCAAGAATGGACAATGTAAGACCATGAGCCTCATATTCACCAATCAAGAGGTCTTACTACACAAAACTAACTTTTAGACCTAAAAACTTAAAACAAGATGTTAAAACTTTTTGGGGTTCAAAATATGACTACTGCTGGGACAAGAGCAGTAGTTAATACTGGTAAGGGTAAGATGGATACTGACCTTAAAAGTCAAGGTGGGTTTGGAGGCCTAAGGGAAATTACTTGGATCATGTGTCCAAAGACAGTGGATCATTCATGCTCAAGAAGTTTGAGTATGTTAACCCAAAAGGGATTTCCCAGTCTGTTATGGCTTGGGTCCATAAAAGATACTAATCTCTTACTTTTTGTGCAGGGCAATCCAGAGATCTTGTTACAAGATCATGCAGTGGTGGATAGTGGTTGCTCTAGCCATATGACTGGCAACAAAGCTTATCTTTCAGACTATGAAGATTACAATGGAGGCTTTGTGGCTTTTGGAAGTGATCCTAAAGGAGGTAAAATAATGGGTAAAGGTAAAAACCAGAACTGATAATTTGACTTTGCTGATGTTTATTTTGTAGATGAACTTAAGTTTAACCTTTTCTCTGTCTCACAAATGTGTGACAAGAAAAATAATGTCCTTTTTACTGAGACTGAATGCCTTATCCTGTCTCCTAGCTTTAAGCTTCTTGATGAAAGTCAAGTTGTACTTAGAGCTCCTAGAAAGGATGATGTGTACAGCTTGGACTTAAAGAACATTGTTCCCTCTGGAGGTATAACTTGTTTATATGCAAATGCAACAACAGATGAGTCTAAATTATGGCACAGGAGATTAGGTCATGTGAATTTTAAAAATATAAACAAACTTGTTAAAGGTCACCTAGTTAGAGGCTTACCTTCAAAAGTTTTGGGAATGGGACACAATTGAGTTGTCTGCAAGAAGGGTAAGCAACATGGCTCCTGTAAGCCTAGTTTTTTAAAAAGATTTCATCAGAAATCCCTAGAACTTCCCTATTTAATGCTTTGACAACAAAAGGTTTTCTATTTTTATGGTTAAAAAAAGGGTTAAAAATTTTTTTTGGGAATGTGGACCCCTTTAGTTCTTCTATGTTGGCTCAACAAAACAAAGGATGAGGTGCAGTTTCAGGACAAGACCATCTGAAACCCAACCCACACCAATCCTACTCACCCCAATGTGAAGACAGTCTGAGCCACAGCATGACCTATTCCTCAGAACCTTATACTTCTAACCCATTTCGATTCATTCCAGAGAGTTCTGGTGCGGATATCATGGTGGTCAGTCATCAGTGATAGATCTCCAAATCAGGGACACAGAGGATGATTCTGAAACTTAAATAGTGTGTAGATCTGTGAAAGATCGTTTAGACTCAACTAGGATCGTATTATAGATATTAAATATGCACAGCGGGAAAATTATAAGAATCAGTATATTATCAAAACCAAAGGTTTTATTATTCTTTCGTTCCCTTCTTACCCAAGACACAATCTTGGCGGCTTACTACAACTAACTATCTATCTAGGATATATGACATTCGTGTACACACATACACCTTTTACTATTCGGACTTTCATATGTCGACTATGCTATATACTAACTATTAATCCTAGAGACGTTACATCTCTAGGTTGTGCACGCTAAACTACACGCCTATGAATCTCTTTATATAGAGAGATTTCAAGGCTTACATAAGAAGATAAGTATAAGACAAATAAATCATTTAAATATTAAACTTGATCTTCTGTTATCTTCTTTCTTCATAAGGAGATCTTCCATAATCTTTATCTTTGACCAAATCTTCCATAATTCTCCACCAGCTTGTAGAATTTTGATTATGCTAGATTTAGTCCTGTATGTTTCATTATTATATTTATTTTGTTCATCAAATCAAAGTAATCCAACAATCTTCCCTATTTGATGATGAACAAAACAAACAAGTAGCGTATGAACTTCCCCTAAATAGCGAAGTTGATGAGATGTTAATATGATATCATCAACATACACTTGAACCAACATGATATCCTTTTTGTTCCTTCTAATGAATAAAGTCTTGTCAATTGTGCCCCTTTTATATCCATGTGATGTCAAACTTATACCAAGACCAAAATATAAGTATGCATGTGAGACTAAAGTATGCAACTTTGATCTTCACAACCACAAACCAATATTACACTTCTAATCCAAGTATTCCAATGTCCCAAATTTCCCTCCATTACGCACCTTAAGAAAAATAAACTTGAGCAGTAGAAACTTACATTAGCAGTAGTAACAAAGGCTAGCAGTAGTAAACACCTTCATCTTGATGTAGCATATAAATGGTTAAACATTTAATCAATAAGCTTCCCCTGAAAGTATGCTAACCATCTCTTGAATCTCGAACTCAGTAGGCTCTATGTAGTGATCACTGATGAAGAAAATAGAGTATAACGAATTTGATGAAGAAGTAGAATCTCCCAAACTTATGTCTTATATCTTGTACTATCCACGACGTTGAACTCATACTCCTAATGTATAAGCAGACCGCGATCTCTTGACAAAATCCTCATTCTCTATAATGAGACACTGAGCACAATAACGTAACTCCTTCAAGTGATAGCGAATGTGAGCATTGAGCACCTTAAGAAAAATCACACATTCCTAGATTTTGCAAGTCTTCGTCACCATACAAAACAAACAAGTTACCTCCTGCTAAAAGGTATGATAAGAACACGCATCTGTGAAACTCAACTAAACATCAAATAAGCAATATTCAATTTTCTTCGTAATCACCTCTTCAATAAATCCAAAATGAGCCATAAATCAATAAGAATAAACTGTTGTGAATAACAGTTCCATCCGAGATCTAAAACCATCATCATAAATCAATTATACCAAGAAACCCTTGAATAATAACAATACTTGAAGATCGTATTGCATACCAAAAAGGTAGAGAGGACGATCATAAAGATTGTTATAGCAATTTAACTCCAAAACCCCATAAAACTTTTACCACAAATCGGTTTCTTGAAATTTAGGGTTTTAGGGTTTCTTCAAAAACCTTGTAATCCTAGATCGAGAGCCACCAGGCTCTGATACCAATTGATAAGATCGTTTAGCCCATCTAGGATATGTTTTACAAATAACTTATATACGCAGCGGAAATTAAAGAACAATAAGTTATTAAACAAGGTTTTAACCGAACGTTCATGCCTCAATATTATTAGTACGTTACCTAACTGTAACATGGATCCTATGATCCTTGAGGCTACTAATACATATAGACGACTATAACACGTCTATAAACTAACTACTAACTATTACATAAACTAACTATTAGACTCTCATTGGGAGAGATCTAACTATGATGGATGCCTAAAGTACATACCTTAGACCTCCTTTTATAGTATAAGGAGTCAAGGTTTACATGGAAACTAATAATGATAATAATGATAAAATTAATTATCTTTGACCAATTAATAATGATAATAATGATGAAATTAATTATCTTTGACCAATTAGTTATTCAATCATTATCTTTGACCAAATCTTTTAATTCTTATCTTTTGTAGTATTCTTTGACTACAACTTTGGTCCTTCATGTTTCCATCTTGTTTCATTCGTGTTTTGTCTTATCAACTCAAAATATAATTCCCAACAATCTTCCCCTAGTTGATAATGACAAAACCCAATAAGCACGAACTTCCCCTGAAGTTAATATACGAATGAAACGAAACCTCTTCCCCTTTTTGTTATAATCAAGTAGGGGTCTTCAGTAGATATGCAACCTGCAGATGGTTAAACATTTAATCAATAAGCTTCCCCTGAAAGTATGCTAACCATCTCTTGAATCTCGAACTCAGTAGGCTCTATGTAGTGATCACTGATGAAGAAAATAGAGTATAACGAATGTTCAATTTTAGATATACGCTCCAAAGTGTTTTCAAGGTCGATGCATAGAGGTCAGATGCGTTGTACGGTCACCCTTAACGTTAGTGGTGTGATGGTTGACGACTTAGTTTCAAAGATAACACGTTCTAGTTCATACCTTAGTATAACATACATACACTATTTAAGTATCAATAGGTAAGTAATATAAGAAGACTCAGATAATAGGTATTTAGGAATATCCTTCGGTAAGTCCATTCAGTAACCTTAGTTACTTTAATTATATGTATAGTTATAGGAAATGAGACGTTTATTCATACTAATCTACTTGGACAAGTTTCATATTTTATAATTATAAAATATATATTTTTTGTCTTTTAGTCGACTTATTAAAATAATATTACTTTATAATTTTGTCGTAAAAGTAAGTTTCGAGTAAAAATCTAAGTATAGGATTTTTATGAAATTTTGGCATGACCCGTTCGTTTATACAACGTTTTCCAAGGTTTCAAACACTTTTTCCCAAATTTCACCATTTTCTGACAAGATGTCAAAAAATCTATATTTCGCGACGTTTATCAAAACATATTTCCTCAAATGACTAATTCGCATATATGTAATTATATAAGTATGTTTCACTTTTAAATGTCCATATTAATCACGTAAAACGACTAGTTTTTGCTTATTGGGCCTTAAGGCCCATTAAAGGTCCAAAACGTTATTTTCAAGTTCTAATATCCATTTAGCTCCAATATCATATATATTATCAAATATAAGTCTGAGAAATAAACCACAACGCAAGCCAAGACTCACGGACCAAGACCAAGCCAAGGTTTGGCTTGTCTTATTGGGTTGTGGCCCTTTTAAGCCAAAAATAAGCTATATTTTCAATCCGTTAAGCTTCGTTAGGCCTTAAATATTATACTAAACTATAACCAAAAGCCACAAAAATAAGCCGGACCACAAAAAGCCCACAATAAGCCACGATTTATTGGGCTCTTTGGGTCGTGGGTTACAATAAGCCTAAAAAAAAGTTCATTAAGCTTTCAAATAAGCTAATAAGCTTCTTAGTTCATTTAGATACTAAAATAAGTTGCCAAATAAGCTCACAAAAATAAGATACCATAAGTAAATAACCAAAACCATTTTCCTTATAACCTATTTTCCATTCGAAACTCATAAGTATAAAATAGGCCGAATATTGCTTATTTTTAAGCTAGACAAATTAAGCTATATAGTATTCTAATGTTTTTCAACCATCACACCATGAATAAAAATGGATAACTTTTTGCTTCCTTTTTTCTTACATTCGAACGAACCAAACACCCTTTTTATTTATATTTGAAAATTTAAGCTTACGATTTATAGAAAACGCACCGTACAAAATTTATCTATGCATCATAAGAACACTAAAAGTACAAGAATATTTGTGAAAAAGATAAATTATGAGTTAAGACACGATCCGACAACCCAAACGTTGTTATGATTTGATAAACCCCACTACTAGAATCAACCCAAACTAATCTAAATCTTCATGTTCTTGATCAAAATCAACAAAAATGTTTTGTTTGTATGTGGGAAAATTCGGACGAGTAGAACCAAGAGAAAAACAAAGAAAACTTTAAGATGAGAATGAAAAATGCATGTAGTGTGTGTTTGCTTATGATATAAGCTTGTTTGTACAAAGTGGGGATCAAAAGACAAAAATATAGAGCCTACATGTCCCCTATGTGTTTCGACCGTGGGTGGGGGGGAATCTAAGGGCTCGGGTTTACTTCGTTTTGTGTTGGGTTCTCTTAAGACTCAAAGTTCACAATTTTAAAATGTTACCCAAAGCTTTCTAGTATTTTTAATGATCTCAAAAATACTTTTCCATGAATCTTGATTATTTACACGACATATTTCACAGTCAAATTGCCTTAGATTCGATTTGAACATTAACGGACGTGCCAGGACTCGTTATAAGATCTCTCAAGCTATTTCACGGGACAACCTCCAGGAACATGATCACATAGATAAAATCCTCTAAAAAGGATTAAATTAAACACAATAAAGATAAGATAACCAAGATAACCATTTATTCACCACCATCAACACGGTAATTGTTCTAACGAAAATGACAAAAGTCAAATAGTCAAAGGACTATATTAGAAAATATAGATCTCATAAAAGTGCAAGGGTTACATTCTACCCCCCTTAAAAGAATTTCGCCCTCGAAATTCAACTAGTGCTAGAGCTAAAAAGATGCGGGTAATTGAGTTTATTTGATCTTCATGCTCCCACGTGAGCTCAGGTCCTCATTTCGAATTACATCGAACCATGATGATGGCAATCCTACTCCGCTTAAGTTTTTTGAACTCCCTCTATATGATTTCCACAGGCTCTTCCACAAAGTTTAACTTAGCATCAACCCGGATCTCATCCAAAGGTATCTGTAGTGTTGGATCAACCAAACACTTCCTAAGATTCGACACGTGGAAAGTGTCATGAATACCATTAAGTTCTTCTGATAGTCTAAGTCTATAGGCTACAGGACGGACACTCTCGGTGATCTCAAAAGGTCCAACGAATCTAGGTGCTAGTTTCCCCTTCTTCCCAAAGCGTACCACACCTTTCCAAGCGACACTTTGGCAAATACTATGATAACCTACACTGAACCTCTCAAGGTTTCCTCCTCTTATAGGCATTGCTTTTTGACGATCATGTGCAGCTTAAGCTATCCTTGATCTGTGAGATCTTTCAGTAGTTTCTTGCACTGGCTCAGGTACTATCTGTTGGCCCTTCTCTAATCGGCCCACATGAATCGTGAGCGCACTTTCTACCATACAAGGCCTCGAAAGGTGCAAACCTCACACTAGAATGATAACTATTGTTATATAAAAACTCAACTAGTGGAAGTTGAATATCCTAACTTCCCCCGAAGTCAAGGACGCATGCTCTAAGCATGTCTTCCAAGATCTGGATAGTACGCTCACTCTAACCATCGATTTGAGGGTGGTAAGCCGTACTCATGTCTAACCTAGTTCCTAATGCCTCATGCATTGTTTGCCAAAACCTTGATGTAAAACGACTATCACGATCAGATATGATGGGGATATGCTAAACCTAAGTTAAACCTAACCTAATGATAAAGGGGGTTTCAGCCTGAGAGACTAGCACGAGGTTTAGTTATCTGACCTAAGGTTTTGATGACAAGTAAAGCAATAAACACACACAAGAAAACAACAGAGAAGCGGTCGAGAACTAATGTAAGGAAAACGTATCAACTATGAATAATCCGATAAAACGCAGGTTTGTTTATTAGTGAAATGATTGTCTTATCTCGAAGTGGCATATCATTCTTAGACTTAGGCGGTACTTCCTCCTAAGACTTAGACACGCTAATTCTGTCACAATTAGACGCATTCGCATAAAGCATCACTACGGTACAACCAGTTCAATCGAGGCAAGCAGGACGTTATTAGTGATCCTATTTGTTCCACCTATACGCATCACTATATGGAGAGCTATCTTAGACTCTTAGCCTACGCCCAAACAACACTGAAGTTGCAGTGCATTAAATATATAGGAACCTAGTTGAATGATAGGTCGCATACTTAAGCACGTAAACAAGTATCATGTGATAAACATAATCAGTAAATCAACGATAAATTAAGCAATCAAGATAAACAAACCAAACATTAGATCTTCATAAACATGGCTGATACCTAAAGGTATTAGCCGATAGTCATTGTAAAAATACACACGGTTTGATATATGAACGATTAAAATAAGAAAACCTCAATCGAATGCGTATTCGGTTGCCCGAAGATTACAAGAGTTTTCCTATGATCTTGAGGCTCTTTTCTGACCTTCTAGGCTCCTTTATTCGTCTCTTGGTCGACTTTGTGGTTTAGGGATTCACTTGCATACCTAAAACTAAGTTTAGGGTCATCTATATATAGAGTCTGGTAGTCGGTTCGATACGCCGTATCGAGCGATGTGGGATACGGCGTATTGGGCTTTCTTGGATTAAGGACCACGTTTGATATCTTCCAGAATCTTCGTGTATAATAATCCTTGGATACGGTGTTTAGAGGCTTCTGGATACGGCGTATTGGGTAAATCCAGCTTGTTCTTCTTTGTTGACCAAAGTATTACATACGGCGTATCGTTGATGTAGATACGGCGTATTCTTCAAATTCAGGCAATGGTCTTTTGATTCGTCAAAGTCATGGATACGTCGAATAGGTCTAGAATAATACGGCGTATTGGCTGTCAGATCAGTAGACTTTCTCGAACTCTTCTTTTATGCTCCAAAATGCGTGCCTTTTAGCATAACTTCACCAAGTACTTCATAATTACTGCAATTCTCAAATACAAACGATTAAGTAACAATTCTTTGCAATAATTATACAAAATGGGTTAATAACATGGGATAAATAATGCTATAAAATAGACGTTGTTTGATGTCATCATGGCCTTAAGGCCCAATAGAGGTCCAAAACGTTATTTTTAAGTTCTAAGATCCGATTTAGGTCCAATATCATGTATAATACCAAATATAAGTCTGAGAAATAAAATGCAATGCAAGCCAAGACTCACGGACCAAGACCAAGCCAAGGTTTGGCTTGTCTTATTGGGCCGTGGACCCTTTAAGCTAAAAATAAGCTATCTGTAACTTATTTCCAACCTGTTAAGCTTTGTTGGGCCTTAAATATCATACTAAGCTATAACCAAGAGCCACAAAAATAAGCCGGACCACAATAAGGACCACTATAAGCCGCAGCTTATTGGGCCTTATTGGCCGTGAGCTTTATAAGCCCATAATAAGTCCATTAAGCTTTTAAATAAGCAAATAAGCTGCATAGTTCATTTAGACATCAAAATAAGTTACCAAATAAGCTTACAAAAATAAAATACCATAAGTAAATAACTAAAACCTTATTTCCTTAAGCCCTTATCCCAACCGAATGTTAATAAGCTTAAAATAAGCCGAATATGCTTATTTTTATGTTAGACTAAAAATAAGCTATATAGTATCTAAATGTTTTTCAACCATGACATAAAAATGATAAACCCTTGCTCCCTTTTTTCTTACATTCGAAAAACCAAACACCCTTTTATTTATATTCGAAAATTTAAGCTTACGATTTATAGAAAATGCACCGTACAACATTCATCTATGCATCATAAGAACTCTAAAAGTACAATAATATTTGAGAAAGAGTCGACTTACAAAGAGGGTTTTGAAAGCGAGTTAAGACACGATCTGACAACCCAAACATTGTTTAAATGATAACCCGAATACTAGAATCACCTCAATACTCCTAAATCTTCATGTTCTTTATCAAAGTTGCAAAATTTTAAGTGTGTGTGTGTGTGTTATATTTGGACGAGCATAAGAGATCACCAAAAGTGTGTGTGTGATGTTTAAAAAATAAGGAATGTGTATTAAGGATCAAGATAAATTATATAGTACCAATTGGGACACAAGAGCTAAAAACTAGCCACCCTTATCCCCTTTTGGGTTCGACTAGATATGGCATCCAAGGGAAGGTCGGATTGCTTCTTTTTGTGTCGGTTTCCCTTAAAACGCATTGATCGCGACTTTAAAATGTAACCCGAAGTTTCCTAGTTTTTTTTTATAAACTTAAAAATACTTTTCCATGAATTTATAGTATTCACACGACATATTTCACAATCAAATTACCTTAGATTCGCTTTAAACAATAACGGATGTGTCGGGACTCATTATAAAATATCTCAAGCTATACACGGGACAACCTCCCGAAACATGATCACATAGATAAAATCCTCTAAAAACGATTAATTTAAACACAATAAAGATAAGATAACCAAGATAACCATTAATCAACACTGCCAACACGGTAGGTTGTTCAAACGAAACTGATAAAAGTTAAATAGTCAAAAGACTATATTAGAACATATAGATCTTAAAAAAGTGCAAGGGTTACATTCTACCCCTCTTAAAAAGAATTTCGTCCTCAAAATTCAAATAGTACTAGAGTGAAAAAGATGCGGGTACTTGAGTTTTATTCGATCCTCATGCTCCCATATGAACTCAGGTCCTCGTTTCAAATTCCATCGAACCTTGATGATGACAATCCTACTCCGCTTAAGTTTCTTGAACTCCCTCTCTAAGATTTCCATACTCTTCCACAAAGTTCAACTTAGCATCAACCCGGATCTCGTCCAAAGGTATCTGTAGTGTTGGGTCAGCCAAAAACTTCTTAAGATTCGACACGTGGAACGTGTCATGAACACCATTAAGTTCTTTCGGTAGTCTAAGTCTATAGGCTAAAGGACTGACACTCTCAGTGATCTCAAAAGGTCCAACGAATCTAGGTGTTAGTTTCCCCTTCTTCCCAAAGCGTACCACACCTTTCCAAGGTGACACTTTTGAGCAAAACACGCTCACCTACACTGAAATCTAAAGGTTTCCTCCTTTTATCGGCATAGCTTTTCTGACGATCACGTGCAGCTTTAAGCCTATCCTTGATCTGTGAGATCTTCTCAGTAGTTTCTTGCACTAACTCAGGCCTTATCAATTGCCCTTCTCCAACTTCTGCCCACATGATCGGTGAGTGGCACTTTCTACCATACAAGGCTGCGAAAGGTGCACACCTCATACTAAAATGATAACTATTGTTATATAAAAACATAACTAATAGAAGATAAACATCCCAACTTCCCTCGAAGTCAAGGACGCATGCTCTAAGCATGTATTCCAAGGTTTGGATAGTACGCTCACTCTGACCGTCGGTCTAAGGGCGGTAAGTCATACTCATGTCTAACCTAGTTTCTAATGCCTCCTGCATTATTTTCTAAAACCTCAATGTGAAATGACTATCACAATCAGATATGATTGAGATTGGCACACCGTGCCTAGCAACGATCTCATTCAGATAGATTCTAGCTAACTTATACATCTTATAGTCCTCTCGCATAGGTAGAAAATGATCAGACTTAGTCAATTGGTCCATAATGACCCAGATTATGTCATGCCCACTACTAGTCCTTGGTAGCTTTGTAAAAAAGTCCATTACTATTCTCTCCCATTTCCATTCAGGGATCTCAGGTTGCTGCAGTAAGCCAGATGGCCTCTAATGTTTAGCCTTTACCTTTAAACAAGTTAAACATTTGCTCATATACACAGCTATATCCTTTTTCATTTTTGGCCACTAGTATATATCCCTAATATCATAGTACATATTGTCAGCTCCTGGGTGTATAAAGTACTTTGACTTATGGGCTTTGTTCATTATTAGGGTTCTCACATCACCCTTCAAAGGAACCCATATTCGATCTAGGTAATATAATGCTTAATCACTCCTACATTCTATCAGTTCATCTAGTCCTCTCTACAATCCCGCAGACTCATCAGATGCCTCCTTCTGAGCCGCTAGTATCTTATCCTTGATAATCGACTAAAGGGTCATGTTTATAGCTTTAATCCTTTTAGGTTTGATCCTCTCCTTCCTTCTTAGTTCATCTGCTACTACATTCACCTTACTAGGATGGTAGCGAATTTCACAGTCATAGTCGCTGAAAAGCTCTATCCAGCAATGCTGACGCATGTTCTATTCCTTTTGGTTAAAGATATGCTGAAGACTCTTATGATTAGTATAGATAACGCTATTTATCCCATACAAGTAGTGTCTCCAGATCTTGAGAGCAAACACAACCGCGCTCAATTCTAAATCATGGGTGTAGTTTTTCTCATGGATTTTCAACTACCTAGATGCATATGCTATCATTGTACCTCTTTCCATTTACACACAACCGAATCCCAAGCTTGATGCATCATAGTATACCACAAAATCTTTCGGTCTATCGGAGAGAGCTAGAACAGGCGCATTACATAACTAGAGAGCTAGAACATGTGCATTACATAACTTATCCTTCAAAGTTTGAAATGCCTTTTCCTGTTCCTCACCCCAATCAAAGGTCTTGCTTTTTTGAGTCAAGATGGTAAGTGACTTAGCTATCTTAGAAAAGTTCTCAATGAATCTTTGATAATACCTTGCCAAGCCTAAGAATGAATGAACTTTGGACGAAGTTCTAGGGGCTTCCTAATTCTTAATAGCTTCAATCTTACTAGGGTCTACATAAATCCCATCACCATTGATCATATGCCCAAGAAACTATACTTCTTGCAACCAGAATTCACACTTAGAAAACTTAGCATACAGTTTCTCCCTCATGAGTATTTCCAAAACTAACCCTAGATGCATTTCATGCTCCTCTCGGATCCTAAAGTAGATCAAGATATCATCTATGAACACTATCACAAACTTTTCTAGATAAGGTCTACATACTCATTTCATTAATTTCATGAATACCGCTGGTGCGTTTATCAGAGCAAAGGGCATCACCATGAACTCGAGTTCTAAATGCCCATATTGAGTTCTAAATGTAGTCTTTGGAATGTCATCCTCGTGCACTCTTAGATGATGGTATCTGGACCTAAGATCTGTCTTGGAGAAATACTACGATCCTTGCAGCTGATTGAATAGGTCATCTATCTTAGGGAGTGGATAATGATTCTTGATGGTTAACTTGTTTAACTCTCTATAATCAATACACATTCTAAAGGATCTATCCTTCTTCTTAACAAATAATACCGATGCTCCCCAAGGCGATGAGCTTGGTTGAATGAAACCCTTCTCCTAGATTTCTTTGAGTTGACCCGACAACTCCTCCATTTCAGAAGGTGCCAATCGATAAGGAGATTTCGCGACCGGTATTGTTCCATGGACCATCTCAATCCAAAATTCGATTTCTCGAATAGGGGGTAATCCTGATAGGTCATCCAGAAATACCTCGGGAAATTCTCTCACCATGACCATCTCTTCTTGTTTACGTTCCTTGGCCTTAGCACTCATTAAATGTCTCACTTTCTCTTCTAGTCTTTCTCCTCATACTCTAAGCACATTGCCATCTACTATGGGTGTTCTAACTACTTTCTCATGACAAATTATTTCAGCCTTGTGGTTAGACAACCAATCCATACCTATGATCACATCAAAACTCCCGCTTCCGAACGGTATCAAATTAATGTTAAACACGTGACAATCTATTTCTAGTTTGCAACCCTTAATGAC
>BQNB010114429.1:0-21752 GCA_026074375.1 Tanacetum coccineum
TTTTTTTGTTTTATTTCATAATTTTTAGGTTTTTCTTAATCGTTTTTGCATATTAGTAGATAATTTAGCTTTCTAATCCTCTTAATCATTAATACCATTCAAATTCCAACTTTCCGACTGTACCAATTTTCAAGCACAGCCTCGTTGGGGATAAACGACCCGAGAATATTCTATACTACTTCTCGGTTTCATTGATTATTTTTAGATTATCCTTATTATATATTTTATTATATATTATATATATAAAGGTGATTCAAAATTAAATAACCAATTTTTGGCGCCGTTGCCGGGTTGGCTGTGAGTCGATTATCCGTACTGTTTGAAGCTTAGTTCTTGAAGTTATTTGCTTTATAAAAAAACCTAAAAGTTCAAAAATATTTTCATTTTCTTTTTAGTATAATTATCATAAAAAAACAAAAAGATAAAAACATTGTCTTTAATTATCAATAAAAATCAATCAAGTTGGTAAAAGAACACCAACATATAATACTTTCAACTGAAGTATTATCCATTAATAAGTTCCCGAACCAAAAAATGGAAAACTTACCTTTTGTGTCACTTGCGAGGTACGGTTCACCTTTTAAAAGATAAACAAACTCAAAGAGGGGTATAAGGCGGGTTGTTCCTTGGAACTATGACCCTAAAGGAAAAAGGTTTTTAATAGCTTCGCGCTTTCCTATTCCTCCGCTCCTTTGTGCGTTTTTCTTTTCGAAGAGTTATGATTCGATCAATAGTATATATATAATATATGAGCAAACAATCAACCAAATACCTTTATCCAAGGATTTGTCAAATGTTCACAAATTAAAATATATATGTCCGAAAGTATGATTCCGGGTCGTTAAGTCACAACGAGGCTTAAATGGAAAATCAAATGACGGATTGACGATCAATGCTTAAATGAAAAAGGGCTTGGATTTGATTTTTATAACTAAAATGCAAAAACGATTAAGAAAAACCTAAAAAAACTAAAGCTAGAATTATTTAAATCTAAAACGTAGACGAAAATGTAAAAAACGCGAGGGTTAAAAACCTAAATTACACAATTTTATTCCTAGAACAATTTTTAAACTCAAAATAGATTCTACTTGACTAAAAACGAAGTTTAAAAAAAACTAGACTAAAAACGGAGGTCGTTTGACCCAAAAACGAGTCAAAAGAAGAACGGGGACGAATCCCGTTCTTTAAAAATCGAAAAGTTGCAAAAATGACTCTACGAGAAAACAAATATTTTTCCTAGAAACTATATGAAAAAAGAAAAATTTTAAAAAAAAGTTTATTTTTTTCTGATTAATATTTTAATTTTTATGATTTTTTAAACTTTTAAAAGAAAATAAATTATAAAAAATATTAAATGTTTAAAAAAATCTAAAAAAATTACACAAACTAGCTTAAAGTACGACAATCCTAAGAAAAATAAGCTGGGGAAACCAGCTTATCAAATAAGCCGAGAAATAAGCCCAATCAGCTTATAAGCTTAATGGGCCAAAGTGGCCTTAAATATTAAACCTTACAAACCACTACCGGATGAGCTATTGTAGCACAGCGGTAGTGGTGTGGGGTTTAAAAGGGTTGAGGGCTTTGAGGTCCCGGGTTCGAGCCTTGCTCACCCAGGACTTTGGCCTTCCCCTTTTTATTTTGACTATCTCGTAATCTTGAAGAAATATCGAGTAAAATCCCAAGGTCTCGTTAATTCATGAAACAAGGCATTCATTGCCAAAGTGAGTTCGAATTCATCTACTCCCGGAATTTCACCAGATATTGTTGCTCTTACAACCGAAGTTTCTGAACTTAAGAACATGATGAAAACTATGCTTGTCGAAAAGTAAAAAGTCCAAGCTCCCGCACCCGTAAAAGCGGTCGAGCAGAGTTGTGTAACTTGTGGAGGTGCTCATTCGTATAGAAATTGTCCAGCCACCAATGACAATGTTTATCAAGACAACATTTAAGAGTACGTTTCACAAGCCTGCTGCAAAAGCCAATATTATAATCAAGGGCAATACAAAATTCTTCTAACCTCTGATGGTTGCAAAACCAAATCTGCCTCCGTGGATTTCCTTTCGTTTTCAAAACAATCAATACCAGTTTCAAAATCAGAATCAAGGCAATTAATATCAACCAAAATCGAGTAACCAATACCCATCAAAACCGTAGAAAGTAACTTCTACCAATGGACACGTGTATCAAAAACCTCCGACTTAGTCAACTCACCAGTTTACCAAGCACAAACCTTATCAAGCTCCCTGCACAGCAAGTGCAAGTTGTGTTTCATAAAACTGATTTTTGAGAATTATGTCAATGCTAATGAATGCGGATTTGAGAAATATAAAAATCGAAGGCCAAGGGTTTTTATACAAAATAAAGAATAGCCAATTTAAAAGACAATGCTCTCCAACTTCACATCCCGGTAATGCCAGTTTTTATACCGCTTCATCTACGGGTACGTGTTAACTCTCCCAAGTAACACCATTACTAACCCGAAGGAAGACTGATAGGTATTAACCACTCGAAGTGGTGTTGCTTTACAAAGGACCCACGATTCCCTACTACTACTCTCCGTAAATAGTGAAACGTGAAACCGAGGTCACAAATGGACACGATGTCCTCCTACAATAATATGAAAGCACCTGAAGCCGTTCCAACCTCCGTAGTCCCTCTGTTGTCCATCATGAATCAATCTCTGAGCCCGTAAATGCTATTCCCGTTTAGTGCTTCAACGCCTAACCAAAAAAAACATCACAATTCCATTCCTTTTTCAAGAAGAAATGATGAAAGACGTCATGAAAAAGCTTAACGACCAAATTGGAGAAATCTAATAAAGATCTAGAGATTTGAGTTTCAAAAATTAGCTTTTACAGGTGCCAATGATTGCTTATGCTAAAATTTGCCTCAAACTCTAAAAACCCCCTTAATCGAAAACAAAGAAAAGTTGATTGAAATGGCTAGAACCCTTCCATTGAACGAAGAATTGTTCGGGCGGTCATCCTAAACAAGTTACCGAAAAAACTTGGAGACCCTGGCCGATTTCTTATTCCATGTGAATTCTCCGGGATTAATACATGCAACGCCTTGGCCGATCTTGGCGCAAGCATTAATCTTATGCCATATTCCGTATGGAAAAATCTCTCTCTTCCCGAACTAACCCCGACTTGCATGACACTAGAACTAGCGGACCGTTCGATCTCTGAACCGATTGGTATTCACCGCGAAGATGACTATGTAAACGGTGGGATAAGTCCAATTTTCCAGCAGATCCGTTGCCGTGAGATTTTAGCCAGGACCCCCCGATGTACCTATAATTCTCGGGAGAGTTTCTTAAAAGACTAGTCTTAGCATATGATAGATGAATACAAAGGAAGAAATAACCCTCCGTGTATAGCAAAGAGGCCAACACCATTTAATCAGGACCAAAACTTCGAGATACACGGCTAATTACAATCATACGACGGCAAACCGAATTGATGTCATTGATATGGCATGCGAAGAATACTCTCAAGAAGTCCTTGGTTTTTCAAATGTGATCTCGAGTGGCAATCCCACGCCTTACTATGATCCAATCATTTCTTTACTTCTTCTACGACTTCAACTCCAAATGGGGACAAGTGATATTTCTCCTTTTCGAAGAAGCCGACTCATTCCTTTCTATAGAGGATGATATCCAACTTCAACCGAAATTGACCAACAAATTGATACCCTGATGGGACATTCATCTGCCTCGAAGCCAAATCTTATAAGTGATCCTTCACCAACTCCGAACCAAGGAAATTTATTTTCCAGAAATAAAAAAGATCTTAAAATTATGTGAACAAACAATGAAAAATCTTTAGTAACTGAGCCCCCGGAGTTTGAAAACAAGACTTGCCACCATCATTTTAGAATATGCATTATTGGAAGGAAACGACAAGATGCTTCGTCATAATTGCAAAAAGATTTGAAGAATGAGAAAAAAAGGCCGGCTTTAATCGCAGTTCTAAAATTCCCACAGCGAGCCATCGCTTGGAAACTCTCCAAATAAGGGTATTGACCCAGATTTTGTACCTACAAAAACACGAAAGGAAAGAGGACATACGAACCGAAGGTTCAGCAATCAAAGGCGAGTAAATACGAAAATCCACGCCGTCATCAAAAAAGGAGGTTGAAAAACTTCTTTGCGTCGGATTTAATATATTCCGATCTCTGACATCCATGGGTAAGCCCGTTGCATTGCGAACCGAAAAAGGGTGGCATGACCATCGGTCAAAATGAAGAAAATGATTTTAATACGAATCGATTGGTCCCAGTGAAGAGTGTGCATTGACTATAGAAAGTTGAATGAGTACCCGAAAGGTAACCAACTTTCCATTGCCTTTTTTTTGAGATCAAATCCTCGAAAGACTCCGCTAGAAATCTATACTATTATTTCCACAAGGCTTCTCGGTTTTATTTTTAGATTCCCATAGACCCTTAAGGAACCAAGAAAAGACAAACCTTTACATTGCCCAAAGACGGAACGTTTGCCTATCACCGCATCCTTTTTTGGGCTATGCAATGCACCTACACGTTTCAAACGTTGTTATGATGGGGCATCTTTCCATGACATGAATGAAAAACAATGGCAGAAGTTTATGAGATGGACTTTTACAGTCTTCGGTGATACTTTCTCTACATGCTATACCCCATATGGACAAAATGTTAAAATGGTGTGAAGACACCAATTTGGTCCTAAACTGGGAGAAAAGGAGCACATATTTATGGTAAAGGAATGCATTGTTTCATGGACACAAAATCTCCTAAGTCGGGAATTGAGTCAACCGAGCTAGAGTTAGACGTTAACGCCACAACTTCCCTCACCCGACAACGTTAAAAGGTGTCCGTAGTTTTCTTGGGCATGCCCAGTTTTGTAATTAGTTATATAAAAAAAAAATAACCCGACGTTTCATACAAGACTTTTCAAAAATAGCCCGCCCAATGACTCACCCTGTTATAAAAGGAGACCTGCCATTTTTCTTCTCAAAAGAGTGTAATCAATCCTTTAACACACAAAAAAGAAAATTGACCGGGCTTCCAATTGTGATTGCACCCGCGATCTGAGGACTTTCCCTTTCGAGAACTCATGGTTGTGAAGCAAGCGACTTCGCAATTGGGGCAGTCCTAGGGCAGCGAAAAAACAAGCATTTCCAACCAATTCACTATGCCAGCAAAACTATGACCGAAGCTCAAGCACACTACACTACGACTGAAAAAGAATTGCTTGCCGTAGTGTACGCTTTTGAGAAATTCCAGTCATATCTCATTTTGTCCAAGAGCATAAGTATACTACAGACCCATAACAGCTAAAAAAGTATCTCTTCACTAAAAGCTCTAAGCCAAGACTGATTGCGGTGGATCCTTTTGCTCCAAGTAATCGATGCTTTATTCATCCGATACAAAAAAGGAGCAAGAGAACTTGCCGCCGATCATCTTTCTATCTTCTAGAATTGAGAACCCTCATCAGAGTAAAACTCGAGAACAATGTAAATCAACAGAAACTTTTCCCCTCGAGAACTCTGGATCGGGTTGCCCTTTTCGTGTTGATAGTACCCCCATGGTTTACATATTACGCAAACTATTATGAGCGGTGAAACTTCATTGTCAAGGGAACGTCATCCCACTAGAAAAACAAGTTTTTCAAAGATGGTCAAACACTACTTTCTGGGTATGACCCTTTTCTTGTATAAAACTATGCGATCAAATGATCCTTCGGTGTGTTCACGGCAAAGAAGCTTCTCACATACTCGAAGCTTGCCATATATGTGTACCAACCGGGGGGACATTCCGTGCAAATCCTCACTGCGCAAAAAAGGTCTATGGTGTCAGAATTCTTTTGGCCTACAATTTACAAAAATGCACACGAGTTGGTTAAATATTGGCGACTCGGCCAACAACAAGAAATTTTTACAAAGGGATGAGATCCTACAAAAATTAAAATTTTGGTGGGATTTTAATTTCCATCCAAGTTTGTGAAATCTTTGACGTTTGGGGCATAGACTTCATGGATCATTCCCATCATCAAAAGGAAACAAATACATACTTGTAGCTGTTGATTATCTTTCAAAATGGGTTGAAGCAAAGGCGCTCCCCACAAATGATGCTAGAATTGTAGTTAAGTTATTTATTGAAATCCCGTTAAGCCCGATTCCGGAACACCAAGAGCTTATTTATAAAGCGATCGTTGGGACCCATTTTCTGTAATGATAAATTTGCAAAAGTGATGTCAACAGAATGGAGTTACACATCGTCTAGCATACGCGCGTTACCACCCTTAAACGCATTGGACAAGGTGGAGGTGTCCCAATAGGTTTGAAACGTAAAAATTCCTGTAAAGGACGGTTAGAGAAAAACCGTGCCTTCCATGGTCCGACTAATCTAGATGAAACGCTATAAGGGTAATTCGTACTGCTTTTAAAATGACACCAATTGTTTTTATATACCTTACCCGTGTTATACGGATGTCTTTCCATCTAACCAAGTCGAGTTAGAGCATAAAAGCATATTTGGTCTTTGAAACATGACAAACTTCGATCTATAAGATCCAGCGGGTTCTCACCGGAAGCTTCCAATTTAATGAAAAAACTAATGGAGCTTCGTAATCAAGGCTTAACGATAATTCTCATTTTGATTTATAAAAGAGAAGACGAAGAAACTTCCCACGACCTCAAAGATCAAAAACCCGCATTTACACACAAGTTGGTGAATCGAGTTTTAAACTCGTTCAACTCTCGTCTTAAGATATTCTCCGGGAAGCTTAAATCCAGCTGGTCAGGACCATTTACCATTGTTCAAGTCTTTCCGTATGGCATCGTTGAGTTATCCCAAAACTCCGGGCCAAACTTCAAAGTAAATGGTCATTGTCTGAAGCACTATTTTAGAGGGGATGTCCCTGCTATGGATATCCCGGATCTCCAAACCTTCCCTAAGGACAATTAAATTCAGGGATTGGGTCAAGATAAGTGACCCTAAACAAGCGCTTTGTGGGAGGCACCCCATGCTTATCCTTGTTTATCCGTAGTAGCAGTGTGCTAGCTTAGTAGTAATGAATAAGTGTGTAGTTATTGTGAGGAGGCTTGCCTTTTTCCTTTTCCATGTTTTGTGTTTTGTGTTGTATTGTCCAGATTCCCATGATGTCTGAGCTACCCTTTATGTAAGCAAATATAAATAAGAATAATTTAAATAATATAAATTTTTAATTTTAATTTTAATTATGATTAAGAAAATAATATAAAATACTTTCACCACAAAAAACATGCCAAACAAACCTCGTCAACACCTCTGAGAGACCCTCCAAACCCCCTTATCCAATCAATGTCAACAATCAAAGCCCTTCAAAGATAGCACAACTCAAACCCCCTCAACCTCTCACAGCAACGAAAACACCCCTCACCCGCCAACCCCAAACGACAAACCCAATCAAAACAAACCGAAAGAACCACAAAACCCACAAGCATCCAAATTTCGCCCTCACCCAAACTCATCCACAAAAATCCACACCTTCCTCGCGCTACATATCATCGATCAAAACGTCCAACATTTCACAAACTTAACCTCTACCCATGTCTCTCAAAAATTTCACATTCATATCACACGTCACAACTCAACAAACCCAAAACAAACACTCAACTAGCCATCAAACCACTCAAAGCAAAAACCCACGCAACCAACCCTACCAAACCCAAACACCAAATCGCCACAACCCCATCTCTCCCTACAAGCGCATTGACACCCTCATCCAACAAGGATACTTACCCCTTGTCAACAACAACGCTCGCTACACCAGCCCAAAAAACAACAATCGCAAACTCAATATCACAGAAATAAAACTCTCAATCCCCACACTCAAAACTAAAACCTAACCCCTTTTTAACAACAGCACAAACAAGAATCAAACCACCAACCCTTTGTCACAAAAAACAAAGTGCACCAAACAGCACAAAAACACACCACCCCCTTTCTCAAAACCCAGCACATACAACAGCCTGCTACAACACCAACCCACAGCTCATTTACAAAACACAACCCCCACCTTCCACACAAATTCTCCATCAAAGCCCTCCACCCTACTATCATCCCCACCCACGAGCGGTGTCTGCCCCCTTACCCCCCCTCATCCCATCCCCCACTCCTCCCTCAAACCCCAAACCACCCCGACACCCATTCCAAATGCCCTTAACCAACCACTACCGCCACGTCCCCCCCCTCACTACAACAACGCAACCAGGCCAACACAATACCATCCCCAATCCACACTCCCTCCAACCCAATCCCCGCGTCTACCAACACTAAGCAACCACCCAAACAATCTAGTCAACCAACAAACCATTCCAAAACCAGCCCCGCGCCGAATCTCAAACGAGTCTAATGCACATGACCTAACCTGTCATCAGCACTCTAGGTTCCTCCCTCACCTTTACAACCTCAACGATCAGCCACTGACCACCCTAGCCAAAAAGATCCACATCCAACAAAACCCACTACCAACTCCACCTTCACACCCACACCCCAAGCAACGACGCCCTTTCAACCCTCTCCGCCAACAGCAAAACACTCTTTGCAACTTCTCTACAACTGATCACCACAACAAACAAAGCACCAACACAGCAATCCATACCCCACCCACAAACACAATCGCAATCTAACATCCAAAAAACAAACAAACCACAACAAAAAAGACAAATATCCCTCCAATGTACCCCACTTTTCACCAGACCAGCACCAAAAACCAACACACCACACCTCAAACCCACGACAGAGACCCCACAAACCCAAGAACAAGACAACAAACAAAATTTATCTCACGCAACACGACAAAAGACCTTCCCCAGTCACAAAACCACAAAACACAATCAACCCCCCACCATTCCAAATTCCACACACCCCTTATCACCACTTACAGCTAAACAAACAAACAAGCATTGTTCTCACCTAAAACTATTTGCCCAACCCATCCCACCGCCACTCACTTTCTCACTCCACAACAAACCACACGCTAATTCTCATCACAATCACACCCATCCACAGCGCCCCACAGCTCAAAACACAACAACTCGCCTCACCCAACAGACTCCTAAGGCACTACAACATCCCCGCAAAACACAACCCCACCACCACCCAACAACCCACGTCCCATCCGCGCTGATCAAACCCTAATCTCAATAGCTTCCCGAACCAAACTCACCAAAATTGCCCAAATACAAACCATTCGACCCACTATTCAACAATCCCACTCACTTTCCCACCAGAGCAGACGCACAAGACTCCCCACCAGCACCACCCCCAAACACAACAAACTAGCGACAAAATCATAATCACCACACCCAAAAGACACAACACAGCAAAACACAACAGCCCAACAAACACTCAATTCAAAACTCGTGTCCAAACAAAGTCTAACACCTCCACAACTCAAAAACCACAAAACATTTCTCCCACTACAATCATCTCACATCTCCATTCAAAGATGTCCCACAAAAAAACTTCAAAATCAAACGATCTCCAAAAGCCCAACCAAAAAAGATCAAACCCCCACCCCCCCACCCCCCCAAAAACACACACCAAAAACTCAATCACGCCGACAACAACCCCCAAAACTTCTGCTCCTCACCCAAACAACCAAACCCATCCAACTAACCTCACATAGACCAAACATTACCCGAAACAACTTCCCACGCCCCCCACCATCAACCCTCCAAAGACCATTCACGCTCCCCCAACCCCCCGCTACCCCCACTCACACAAAACCCCCCCCCCAACACAATGTTCAGATACAAAACACCAAAAGCGTCCACCACAACACTCAAACATACCAACACCACACACACAACCCCTATCCAAACCATTACCCCCAAACACATCTTAGTTATATCCCTCACAACCGCAAATCAAAACACACCCCCGTACTCCCCTCTAACCCTATACTCACAGATCCCACCCAGTTCCAACTAACTTTCCCCTCGTCCAAACCACCGTCCTCTCATGCTCATATTCCACACAATGCAACACAAGCACCACTCAACAAACCAAAAAACACCAACCCACTCTCCACAAACAAAACCCAAAAATGCTTCCCTCTCCTCCCATTCTCTATTTCCCACACAAATCAAATAACTATCCTCAACCCATCCATGAATCATACCTAAACAACAACATCCAACAAACCAGCGCACAGCCCCACAACACAAACACCACAGTCCCAGAAACATCGCTTCAAAAACACCACAAACCCCCCCATCCCTTCCTTAACCAAACCTCCCCCCATGACTCACTCCAAACACGGCACATACATCAAACGACCACACCCAATACCCACAAATCCACCATCGCAAACAACAACCACCACAACCATCCGTACGAGCATCACCCTACACACCCCCCCCCCACCAACAACCACCAAAAAAAAAAGCAACTCAAAAACAAACTCCCAAAAACTCTCCCAACCAACAGGCAACAAACCCCCACAACCAGATTCGCTCGATTCAACCAAAGTCCATCTCAACATACCCCCCGCCAACCCACTCAGCTTACAATTCGCATCATCAACATCACCAAATCTCATAACCTATACCACCCTGGCCTTACTTCCAACACAAACCTCCCTCCCCCCCCCAAAAACGCGGCCAGCCTACATCAATCACAAAAATTCTAACCCCCCAACAGTTCGCCAAAAACTTCACCAAAAACCTCCACCATCATCAAACACAACACAACACATCCCGCCATCCCCCTCTCCCCCGACTCCCCTAGCCAACAAAACCTACCAATCCCCACTCACACCAACAAGAAGCCATCACACACCAACAAAACCACTAAAGTCCTATACCCAAAAAACCACAAAACTCTTATTCCATTCCCAACAACCACTCACACCCCCCAATCTCAACTCACACCACTACAAACATTCCATTCTCTAACAGCCAACCATCCGATCAAAATCCTACCCCATCCACCACCACGCAACAAAACACCCTGGACTCCGCACACATACACAACCACCTTATCAAAATTTCCTCACAAACAAAAGAACGCAATCCAAACCCCAAAATCGCACACGCCATACCCCATAACCTTACCCTCAGATTCACCTCAACCACCCACCTACAACCAACCCCCTTCCCAAACCAAATACAATAAGCAAAAATACCAAACATCCCGTCAGCCACCCCCAACAACAACTCTACCAACCCACCAAAAGCAAAACTCCCCCAAACACCTCTATCCCCGCCAAAAAAAGGCCACGTTCAGCTACTCAACTCAAAATCATCCAAAGCCCATACAACAAACTAGTCAAAAACAAATCCCCCACTGCTCACATAAGCACCCCAACTTAACCAGCACACCTCACCCAACTACTGCGCAAACACACCAACACAAACAACGGTTCTACACCCACAAGACCACAACCCTCCACCCAAAACACGACACACACTAAGCTCACCTTGCAACCTCAACACATATCCTGAACCACACCACCAACGCATAGCCTAAAACTCAAACAAAATCACACCCTCACTACAACCTTTATCATCGAAGCAGCAGTTACTACACGCCAAAACCACTAAAACCAAACACAAATCACACTCAAATACAAATAGGCCAATAACCCCATCCAAACAAACACCCCCTCGCTGCCACCACCCCCACATACCAAACTCAAGGTTCCGTTCACAAAACACACAACAAACCTGCCCATTCCCCCACACACACTCTAATTCCCACCCATAAACACATATCCCCCTTGCCACCAATCAAACACCCGCACAAAATACATCAAACTTCACCTCAAAACCAACAGCCTGTGATGAACAACAACCAAAATCCGCCCATCCACGCAACCAGCCAAACCAAACAACCTACACACCCACCACCTAGCTTCTTCCCTCCCCCCTTCACTCTCGTCTTCTCCTCCGCACAAATCCTCCACGCATGCCCCGCAGAACAAACAATGACCCCACCAACCGTATACAAAAATCAGCCACAACAAACACCGCAATGTTAATCAACCCCTGAAACCCTCAGACAAACCTAAACCACTCAACGTACAACCAACCATTGCTTGCATTCCAACCCAACGACGCAATCAACTCCAACACCACCCACAAACCCCTCTCCAAAACCCACATCAACCCCCAGCCCAAACAACACCAAAACTCCAATCATCACCAAACAACCGTATCCCCAAACCCCACTTCAAAAAATAGCAACAGCAACATCACCCAACATCCTCACACACAACACCACCAAAACACACAAGTGTTCCTCACAACCCCAAACCAAAGCACGGCAACACCAACCGCAAATCACAAACAACCCATATACCCTACACCAACAACAAAAGCCAAAACACTTCCACCCACAAAAAAACATCCACGCAAGCCTCACGTTAAAATATACCAACTCACCCCCGCCTCAACCCCTCACCACCTCTAACAAAAGTGTGCCATCCTCAATCCACCACACACACGCCACACTTAAACTCAAACGCAAAAAACAAAAACGCTAATGTATTTATACGAAGAACCCCAACGAACCCAACCAGCGACAATGTAACCCCCAAATTCCCCTAGAAAAGGGGGGATCTATTTACGATATGAAAATAGCCTTGCAGCCGATTGTTTTCCCCCACTTAAACCCCGATTATAATTTTTATTACCACCAAAATTACAAAACACTAAAACATTAAAAATTTTATTTTCCAAAAATAAAAAATGTGTTATTGTCACAAAATTTGACTTTCTTGCTGGGTCAAAAAGAGTAAATTTTGACCCGATCGAGCATCGTATGAGCTCTATCTTGTCTTAACTATGTTAGACAAAGCGTCGCTGAAATATTCGCAGGAAGAACTAGAAAAATGGATATGAGTTTAAGTATGAGTTTGGATGCTAAACAAAAGAATAATATTGGAAATCATTTAAGAGCTCATTATGGAGTAAAATTGGTCCGCTTTAACTTTATTCTCCCATAAGCTCTTAACCAGGATTAATATACGGGCTACTTTAGGAGATTAAAAAAAAAACTTAAATCAATAATTTTTATGAAGCATATACAAAAACTTTAAGCCTTTAGTTTCAAATATATACTTGAATTATTCAAAAGACTTCTTCCAAAAATAATAAATTAAATAATATAAATGAAATAAAAAAATGAGATGAAAAATGAAAAAAAAATAAAAAATTATAAATTAGTGGGCAGATCAAAAGTTATTGCTGCATCCCTTGCCGGCTCACCAAACCGATATTGCAAAAGCCTTCTAAAGATAGCCCATAGTAAGATAATAATCCGAGACTGATAAAAGTTTGCTGCATATTGCCGGCTCACAAAAACCGATGTTGCAGCCTTCTAAAGGTCGAAGGTTACCAATTGTGCTAAGTGTTTAATTATTAATGTACAGTTAATAAATAAAAATTCTTCTTTTGTTAAATTCAAATATGCTTTTGAACTTTGGCTATTCTATTTTATAAGCTATGTATATACGGAAAACCTAAGAGTTTATGAAACCTAAGGTCCGTGAGTCCCGATACTAGTCTCTGTGGGGTGTCAAAAAAAGAGCCTGGTCACTTAACCGCAAGGTTGGGATGTGTACCTAGACGAAAAGTCCGCTACAATGGTGAACTCCTTAAAACTCATTAATCCCTCAGAGTCGGGTGGAACGTGAAACATAGAATTGTGCAAAACATTGATCCATGGTTGAAATTCAAAATAGCACATACACTTAAGATATAATAATTGTCGGGAGTGAAAAGTTTACAAGTTGCAAATATGAGTAGTGTTAGCATCTTAACTCATAATTAAACGGTGATTTTGTTTTAAGCTTGGTTTGGAATAAGTGAAAAGTCGGGAATGATGAATTTAAAAATCCTTTTTGGGGCTTCTCGTATCCGAAATGCATCTAGTTCTAATATCCCTAAAGTATATAAAATAAAACGAAGGCAAACGTTCTAGTAGTTGCTTAATAAGAAACTAATAAAAAAAATGATAAAAATGAAAAATACAAAAATATTTAAGAATTAAGTGTATATATAAAATAATGGTAAGAAACGGGGCTTTTCGAAACTTTGAGTTTTTATTTCGCCCTCGAAGAACACTTAGGCTACATTTCGAGGTTTAATAATTAAATAAAGGGGATCGAGATTCTTAGTTTTCAAAGTGCTTACTTCATAGCATTGCGTGAGGACACGGCAATGTCTTAGTATGGGGGATTTTGGTATGTGTTTAATTACACATACCTTTCACCATTAAAATCGGACTTAAATGACCCAAAACGTACCAAAAATACATTGTATTTGTATGTTTTCACTTATTTTGTGCAGGAAACGGATATCCGAGAAAAGGACAAAAAATCAAGCAAAAACGGACAAAACCAAGCACGGAATGGAAAAGCGTGGAAAAGCCAAAGTCAAATCGAAGTCAAAATCAACCCGGAAAAGTCAACGATCAAAACCGGAGCCGACACCGAAGAATACTTAATGGGCCCACCCGAACCCATCTAATGGGCCTAGTACAAAGCCCATTAAGTATATTTACTTGAAGACTTAAGAAGGCCCTATTTAAATACAAAGCCCAAACCAAAATCCAATCCAACATTTTTTTTATTAAAGCCCAAATGAAGTGAGGGGACTAATTTTGCCAACCCCCTAAAGTTACACGCACCAAGGACTAATTTTGCAACAATGCAACATACAATGGGGGGCTGAATCTGGACAAGTCTTTAAACTATTGCCAACCACAAGGACCACCACTGTAATAAACTATATCACAATGAAGGGTCAAAATTACCATTATCCCAAAATTCACCCTGCTAAACCCTCTTCTTCCCGCCATAACCCAAACCGCTAACCTACTGCACATATACCCAGCCACAAGCGCAGCCGTGCAACAAAGCTCCAAAACCCTCCACTCCACTCCAAAACCCTCTCATAAACCCCACCCCCACATGGCTCCAACACACACATTGGCAATCCTCAAGCTTTTTATTAGGCGAATACAATCAAGGGCTGTGATCAAACAGTTTGGGCGCCAAAGCAAGTAAAGGGCCAGGATGTAGTTTTAAGTCTCTCCTCACCAAAGAAACACAACCAATGAAAGTGAAGCTTAGGGTTTTAGTATAAAAAGTTTATGATAGCCTCATTGTAGAGGAGGAAGAATTTTGTTTTAAAAACCAAATATGTAAACATTTTATATTTACTTGTCATTTTAATTTCAGTCTTGTAATCTCTTTTCAAGTTAATGCAAATTTAAGAATTTTCCTTTAACAATTGTCCTCTTTAACCCTCATGTCGCGTTAATTTCCGTTTTATCTATAAGCTCCTTTTACAAGTTTTTTAGTATAAACGTTTTTTATTAAAGTTGTTTCATTGTGTCAAGAAAACTCAAAAATAAAAATAAAAAAGGGGAAGAAAGCAACAAGGAGCATGGTAAGCAAAGGATGGCCATGGTTTTAGAGCCTCATGGGAGGCAATAGGCTTGTTATTGGTACTTGAATTCAGACAGAAAGCCAAGGGAGACTGTAAGTTCCCTTAATTTTCATTTTCTTAAAAGTTACTGTAGCATAGCTTAAATTGTCGCTTAATTCTTGCATTTTCTTGACTTATTTCATAGTTATACATACTTATTTGTCCTTATTTTATGCTTATACATGCTTTGTTCATTTTTTTTCTTTCTCCTTTAAAACTGTTATAAATGCCTTGAAACAGCTTAATGCTTATTTGTTAAATTAAGAAGTGCTTTATTTATGATTAAGAAATTTGCTTATTTTATGTCTTATTTTGTTTATATGCATCTATTTTTTTGAAAACACCTTTGGCTTAAATCCTTGTAAATCAGTTTTAAAAAAAGAATTCAAAAGTCTAAAGGGGTGTTTGGGTCAAAGGTGAAAACGGGTAATTTTTGGTTTAAAAAACACTTGGGTCATTTACCCATCTTTGGCAAGCATTCTTAAGAGTTCCTGGTCTGTTTTCCCCATAAAATTTAAAGTCTTTTTGAGTTTGTATTAAGTTTTATTCCTAAGTAATTCACTTACTAACCTATTTGGACCGAAATAAGTTATAAGGGTATTTGGATTAAAGTCTATTAAAAAGCCACTTAGGTCTTGTTTTTTTAGAGTCTTTTCATCTGTCAAATCTTTAGTAGTGTAACTTCCTATATTAGTCTACTTTTCTGTTTTATTCAATATCTGTCAAAGATTGCTTTGTTGACTTTGTTTTCAAAAAACTCAATTATAAAATCCCTTTTTATCAGATATAAACTTTTTGTCTTTTTAGCTTCTAATTTTTGTGCAAAAAGCCCTTTAGAGAACCTTGTCTTAATATGTTTTTTCAAACTTTTTTAAATTTTGAATGCTTATTTAGGTCTTATTCTTAAGCTGCTTATTGCATTGTTTTTTACCAACGAAAGTCCCCCCTGGGTGCAAAACTGGAACCCTTCACGCACAGCTTATTTTTGTTGCTTATTTGCTCCATACTTTGATCCTATTGTTTTTCTAGAAAGCCAATAAGCTGATATATAAGCCCTATAAGCCTTAAGACCTAAGGACCTCTCTAGGTGGCTTATTTTTGAGCCAAAATTGGACCTTTTGACCATTTTGTATGCAGCTTAGGACTTATAAGCTTATATGCTTATTTCTGTTTCTTCTTTCAGGCTTTTCTTTCTTCTGTCTGTTGATTTAGCTTAATTCTATCAGCATTAGCTTATTAGGTAGGCCTCTAAGTGTCTTGGCTTATTTTCCATTTTTGGCTTATGTTACCTTGTTAGTGCTTAACAGCTTAGACTTCCCTTAGTGTAAAAAGATAGCAAACTGCCTCCTTTTGTAGCCTATTTTTCTGCTTATTTTGCTTATATACTCTTGCTTAGTTTAGTTTAGATTTGCTCAATGGGTGTAGCTTAGGATTGTTTTTTGCTTGTTTCCATTTTGCTTGAGCTTATTTGAGCCTAAGCTAGCTTAACAGCTTAGCATTTTTGAAGTCCTTAGATAAAAAGCTCACTGCCCACTTTTGATTGCTTATTTACCAGCTTATTTTTTAGTTTCATAAAAAGTTGTATTTTTTAAATTTGCTTATTTTAGTGTCATTTATAAGTTTAAAAAAAAAGTTTTAATAAAAAGAGAGGGGCCAGGACTCGAACCTGCGACCCTCCCTTTAAACACACACACTCTTAACACTGCGCCCTTGGGTCTTTTTCGTTAAGAACCCAAGGGCCTTAGTTATTATACACATTTGGCTCTTTTTATTACCAGCTTATAATTAGCTTATTTCAGCTTATTTATAAGCCAATTTTTCTAGCTTTTATTTTTCTTAGATTAAGCATCTTTCAAGCTATTTTCCTGTATTTTTTTGAGAATTTTCCAAATTAGTTAACTATTTTTTATAATTCTTTATTTTCTTATTAATTCTGTTTTTTTTTTTAAATTTAAAAATTAAATAAAAATCACAAAAAAATATTTTGTCTTTTTAGTAAAATTTTTCCCCCCCTCTTTTATAAAAAAAAAAAAAATAAAATTCATTTTTTCCAAAACTTAGGAAAAATAAGAAAAAACTTTCCGTTGGGTCATTTTTGAAACTTTTTTGTTTTTTAAAGAACGGGTTACGACCCGACCCGACCCCTTTTTTTTGTTTTTCAATTTGAACTCGTTTTAAGCTTCGTTTTTAGTCTATTCGTTTTTTATTCTTCATTTTTAGTCGACATAGAGTAGATCAGAAGTAAAAAAAAAAAATCTTTGTAGGTTTAATTTTAAGAATTTTAGGGTTTTGAACCCCTTTTTCGGGGCTCTTGCTCTCTGTTTTTTTTTTATTTTATCCCATAATTTTTTAGGTTTTCCCCCCTTAAATCGTTTTTGCATAATAGTAGATAGTTTAGCTTTCTAATTCCTCTTATCATTAATACATTGCAAAATCCAATTTTCTCCGAATGTACCAATATTAAATCCACCTCCGTTGTGGATAATTAAACGACCTGGGAAATGATTCTATATCTACTTCTCGGTTTCATTGATTATTTTTTAGATTATCTTATTTATATATATTTTTATTATAATATTATATATATATAAAGGTCTAGTTTAAAGCTAATCAATGATCTGAGTCTTAAGTCTATTTTCATAGTGCTTTTTCATTAAGCTATTTTGTTTCAAAATCATTTTCAGAAGCATTTTTAGGTAGCTTTTTAGCTCTAATTATATAAGCCTTGCTTAAGATCCATTTCCCCATAAGGATCTAAGTGCTTATTGAAAAATAAGCTCAAAGATCCCTGTAGGGACTGTTTGGGTCTGTCATTAGTTAAAAGAGCTTATTAGGTTTCTAGCTTATTGTTTGTTCTTTTCTAATAAAAGTTAGCTTATTAGTCTAGGATTAGCTTAATAATAGCTTATCTTGTCTTAGCTTTAGCTTATATAGGTTCTATAGCTTATTAAGTTTCAAGTAAAAAGAAAAAAAACCAAAAATAGTAGTTAACAGTTTTATGGTCCATTTCTTTTAAAGCAATTTTCTATGCGTAATTAGGCTTTTTCCAAGCATTTACTGTTTTTATTAAAAAGTGTTTGTTTCTTTAGCTTATTTACAACTTTTATTTTATACGTTTTTAAAAATAAAAAAACCAAAAACCAAAGCCTAGGACTCGAACCCACGACCTTGGTCTCACACACCCATTCCCTTACCGTTTTGCTTCAATAGCTCATCCGTGAACTCTTTCTCCCATTTAATACTTAACCACACTTTGGGCCTTATAAGCCCAAGCCACTTCGTGGCTTATTAGTGGCTTTTTAGAGCTTATTTGATAAGCTGGGCTAGCCAGCTTATTTTTCTTAGGATTCTTATAGGATTTTAGGACTTTTTTTTTTTTTTAAATTTTTCATAATCATTGTATTTTTAAATTAATTTTATTTTCTCCGGAAGTTAAAAAATTAAAAAAGCCTTAAAAAATATAAAAAGATTTTAGAAAAAAGAAAAAATATTTATTAGTTTTAGAATAAATTACTTTAGGTTTACAAGAATTAAAATCATTTTTTTATCTCTTTTTAGGATTTTTAATTTTCATTATTTTGCTTTTAATTTAGTTTTAAAAATAGGAATTTTTAAGATTATAATAAATAGTATAAAAATAGTATTTCCTTAATTTTTAACAATTTCTTAGATTTTACTTTAAGTTTTAAAAAAATCAAACATAAGTAACACTGTCTTTAATAAACGAACAAGTAAATTCATCTGTCCATTCAAATAAGACTTTGTTCGTGTTTGTCCGATTTCTTTTCAACCATGCGTCAACGTGTTTTAGTATCACATCTCTTTTGGTAGAAGCCGAGCCCATAGCTTATATCATGGGCTCATGTTAGCTTTATATGCACTGTTTCTTTATGCTTTTTAACCCTCTTTTACCTAGCCTCAGCTATCCTTACCCATAATGCTTGAACAGATTTTGGAAAATCCTAAACTAATTCAAACTCATTCCATTTTCAAACTATTTTCTTCCAATAAATTCCCTCCAAATGCATATCACCACTTCACCATCTTCTTCATTCTCTATCAACCACCATGGAATCCACTAGAGCTTCTATTTATAATGCTTCTAAAAGACCAAAAATCAACATCATTCTACCAAAATATTTATTTGTGGATTTAACTCAAGATGACACCAAAACCCCATCACCCAAGCATCAACTCTCATCACCTAGTGCTCCCAATGCACCCTCAAAAACACCATCAACCAAAGGCACTTCCTCTTCCTCCATTGACTACACACCCAAACCACCAACCACATCCACTTCACCATCAACAAATGGTTACTTGAACTCACCAACATCCCCTCATCCAAGAGTTCCTCCAACTCAAGAAAATGCATCAATGGACATCACTCTCGCCCTTTCACCAATGACCTCATTTGATGTCCAATTTGATACTCCATCACCCTCTTCACCTATCTTTGGTCATCCCATTCCTTGAAACCTTCTTGAGGCACATGGAGACTCATGTTTGTGTTGCATTCACAACCGTATTCTTATCTTTGGATTAAGAAATGAACTCCAATGCAAGTTTTCTCACATTGATTACATGCTTTCACAACCTCCACCACCTAACTCACCACCACCACCATCACTTTCACTAAACAAAACATACACCTTGTTTAGCCATTTTCAAAAAAATTGTCAACCAAACCTTTTGCAAGCAAATTCCATGGAATTCTAGGAATGATAGGATCATTGTAGTTTAAATTTTATGTATGTTGTACTAATATACTTCAAGCATATTATTTCTACTTGATGTATGCATGCTTGTGTGTTATACACAATTATTATGTTTAATGAATAGACTTTAGTCTTATGTTTTAATTATGCACTTGTTTTCTTTTTGGTTGATTGAATTTTTTATATCCATAAAAGTTAAGCCTAGTTGATATATATTTGTGATTGTTAGTTTACACAAATAACTTGATACTTGTTAAGTATTATCAACATGTTTAAATATTTTTTTCCTATTTGCTACATGTTAGAAATGGTTATCTTGTTCTTCTAACTTATTTTTGTAGCAAAGTTACCATAGCTCGATTCCTTGGTGCCCTCGAACGAGGGGGAGTACATGGCGATGGAGTTGGCGAGTGATGATGGTGTCATGGCGATGAAAGTGGCGAAGCCACATAGGACTGGTGAATTGAATTTTCCATGACACCGTTCGTTCTAAGGATTCCTAAACTTTAACTAATATTGAATGTGATTAGTTACTATTGTCACACCTCGCCAAGGCGGAAACGCGAGGCGTAAACAAGAATGGATATCATCACAACACACGGTGTCTCTATAGAGAATACTAAAATAAAAGCTAAAGTAAAGCAAAGACACATAGTGTCATAACAATACCCAAAACCTAACCAAAAATCCAAAAGGCGTCTTTATTGATGAAACGAAAGTTCTCGCCAATAGAAAGACATGCAACAATTATCCAAATTCAATCAATGCAAAAATTCAAGACAAGAAATAAAAATCTTCATGACATCCTATGGTCTCTTACTAGCCACTTCTTTCAATCTTATTTCCATCATGCTCACCTGAAAATGATGCTTAAAACGTCAACACAATGGTTGGTGAGAGTCATAGGTTTAAGACACACAAATCAATCTTTTAAATCCAATTACTGTGATTATCAAAACAATATAGGACAATTATGCAAAATATGAACTTATGCTAACATGCAATCCACATACTAGGTAGGAACGTTACCCCCGATCCATTACAACAACTAGGTAGGAACGTTACCCCCGATCCATATGTCACTTACGCACCTAAAAGTCTACCAGCTGGAACTTATACTTAGGCCTGGACCACACATCATTGAGTATTATTTCAACCCTTCAGTTGGATTTGATTGAGTAGTAAAGACCACTCCCAACCGAACTAATCACATCACAAACTACTCTAATTGATCACTAAGCCATGGAGCATACCATAAAACCCACTCCAATTGATCACTAAGCCATGGAGCGTATCACACAATTCAGTAGGTATTATTTCAACCCTTTAGTTGGTTTGAGTTGAGTAGTAAAGACCACTCCCAACCGAACTAATCACATCACAAACTACTCCAATTGTTCACAAAGCCATGGAGCATACCACATAACATACAACACATAATCACAGCAACTAAAACATTTAAACTCATAGCATCATTTTCACCCCAAGAAAACATAAGAAAAAGGGGCTATGAAACTCACCTTTGCCTAGCACTCAAAAGCTTCCAACAAGGCTTCACAAATGACAATCACAA